>CM051236.1:486607465-486784870 GCA_027917425.1 Gastrophryne carolinensis | reverse complement strand
GCAATGCTACAGTGATGGGTGCAGAGCTGTCACTGCACATAAGCCACCAAGCACAGCCGTGGCAGCTCAATGCAGTGGAACTACCCCCCCACCCGTCCAGAATGGCAAAGCAGGAGCTCCCAAGCAGCACGAGACCCGCACAAGGGTGACACAGGGACTCGATCTGACATTACAGTGGGCAGGAGCCAGACAAAACACCAGTTACTTGGCTAAACTATTATTTTAAAGGAAAATAAAATACTGTATCTGGGGCCTCCACCAGATTGTGCCCAGGGGCCTCCACCACACTTCATCCGGCCCTGTCCCACAGTGTGAAACCCCAGCGATAGACTGCTACACTCTCTGGGGTTGCCTCACCCCCCCCCCCCCCCAGGGCTTAGTGAATGGCTGGCAGAGGGACACCCCATAGAAGCAAGTGGAGATGCAGCCAACACCATTCTCAATTAAAGGAGCACTATAGCAAAATTGTGTAAGATTAAAAAACCAAAAATCCATGTAAACACATTGGCTGATGAGAGGAGGGGTCACATACAGCTGAACAGAAGGAAACTCCCACCAAGCTTATGGTTTTCTTCTCCTTGTAGGAATAAAATCCAGGTTTAGTCCACCAGGGGTGACCGAGCATATCACCTGTGATTTCCTCTAACATTAAACTGGACCTTCACCATGATCACCATAATGAAACGCCCAAACCCTTAAACTATTCCTCTTTCACCCACTGGGCTGCAACTCTGTTCAGGACTTTAGGATATGGGAGCCGCCATCTTGAATCAGAAGCATCACACTTACTGAGGAGAGGCTGGTTATAGACAGAGCAGAGCTGGGGTCAGGAAAAGGTCAGCAGTCCCAGAATGCAGAGCAGCACAGTCAGAAGGCACTTGGGTGCTGCCATCTTGACTCAGAAGCATCACATACAGAGGAGAAAGGGATAAAGTGTAGGAGCGGGGTTATAGCTGTGCTTTGCACAGACAGAGCGGAGCTGGGGTCAGGGAAAGGACCGCAATCCCAGAATGCAAAACAGAAGACACTTCCTGTTTGCAGGCTGCCTGATGTTCCATGAGCCGCCATCTTGGATGTTTAAAGGCTCATAACATGCAGTAGATGCAGGTAGAATGATTTTTAATGTGGACAATCTGTATGTACAGGGTGTGGGAAACATATAAGATAGGCTCTTATTCAGGGTGAAGGACCGCTTTAAAATAAAAAAACAAACCTGGCTGGATATTTCCTGATGCTGGGTGTATAAGTGACCCCTCCTCCTACCATCCAGCATATTTATATGGATTTTTATTATTTGGTCATTTTTCACAATAGTGCTCCTTTAAAGCGGACCTTCACCCTGAATAAGAGCCTATCTTATATGCTTCCCACACCCTGTCCATACAGATTGCTCACAAAAAAAATAAAATAAATAAAATCAGCCTACCTGCATCTACTGCATGTTATGAGCCTTTAAACGTCCAAGATGGCGGCTCATGGAGCATCAGGCAGCCTGCAAACAGGAAGGGTCTTCTGTTTTGCATTCTGGGATTGCGGTCCTTTCCCTGACCCCAGCTCCGCTCTGTCTGTGCAAAGCACAGCTATAACCCCGCTCCTACACTTTATCCCTTTCTCCTCTGTATGTGATGCTTCTGAGTCAAGATGCCAGCACCCGTATCCTAGAGTCCTGAACAGAGTTGCAGCCCGGTGGGGGAAATAAGTTAGTAACTAAAAATATATTCATTTTAGATGCTGGGGAATAGTTTAAGGGTTTGGGCTTTTTATTAAATACTGAAGGTCCAGCTTAAGCTTTCCTAGCAGCAACGGAAATCTAAGTGGAACACAACCTGCTGATAGGCTGAGCAGCCCACATGTACAGAGAGAGAGAGAAAATAAAAAAAAAAAAAAAGGGGGTGAGCTTTGGGGGAATCTACAAGGATACACTAAACAGAAGTATCCCAAATCAAGAGGAACAAAGCAAAAAAAACAAACAAAAAGAAAACCAAAAAAACTTGGATTTTGTTACACTTTAACATGACCATTTCTCCAACACATCACCTAGTGTGAGCACTCACCTGCACCCATACATAGGGCCAATCCAAGAGGACCTGCTATTAATTTGAATTTATACTGAGTAATGGGAGGCTAGATGGGTGTGACCACATGATGCATCCAATTGTCATTTAACCCTCGGTGCACTTTTCCATTGTATGTATATCATTAATGTTCCCCTCTTTTATGTTCCTAATGTTTCTCATTTTGTTTCAATACCCTGATGTACTGCACTTTCTATATGCTATGTTCACACCTATCCATTGCGCTTCCATGGTGCTATAGCGCATTTTGTGACAAGCTGTTCCAGAAGTATATGTGTTGGGTTCGACAGGTAATTGGTCAGGCTGATTCATCACTAACGCCAGGTAGCGACAGATGAGCGTCTGTAGCAGTCATTTCAGAGCGCCCGCTAGTAGTCGCTGTGCTTGGCCGTGGGTCGGTAGTTCATAGCGACTGTGCAGCAATGATGAATACATTGTGGGAATGCTATATGACCAGTACAGCGCTGTATGGGAGCGCATGTTAGCGACTGGTCAGTGCGACCGGCTCACAACATATTCATCAAAAAAACAGCCTTACACCTCCGGCGCTCAAAAATGCTTCGTTGTAGCCCAGAGCGCCGGAGGCTGTGTGATTAAAGGCTGTTTTTTTAACATCTATCCACCAGTAACAAAGCGAAAACACATGGAATTACATTGTTATAACATTGTGACATGAACACATTAATGCCAGACCTGTAATGTCAATTCTGCAAAAATATATAAAACATTGAAAATATTTTCAAAAATGGCTTTTTCTAGGCCAGGAGAGGTCACCACATTATTTGAGATTTAAAAAAAAATAAAAAAAAATTAAAAACCCCCTGTTTAAAGAGAAATAAAAGAACGTCCATTGAAATGTATGGGAGAGCGACAGGGGGCGAGAGGCAATACGGGGCGTGCTGCAAGGCTGAACGCCGGCGCTGTACGCTGAGGCTGGACGCTACATGGCGTTATCCCAGTCGCTCAACAAATTCTGCTTGATAAATGTGTAATTGCGTACCGTGTCCGGCATTCACCTGTCGCTACCTGCCATTTACAAGGCACTACCTGACGCTATCCCTTCATGAATAAAGGCCTGTGTTGCTAATGCAATGCAAGCACAACGCAGGTAAAGTGCCGTACACCTGTCTATAGTCTCACCTATCCATTGCGGTTTTGTTGCGCAAGGTGTTTTGTGTTTACGCCTGATGTGCAGTGTCTTAAATATATGTAATGCGCTTTTAATGCGTTTGCATTGTGTTTGCACAGTAAGTGGTGTAAAACAAGCGCAGCTGCATCACCTGCGTTACACTTGTGTTGCCATAGATTTCTAGTGGCCTGCGTTCTCATTGCCTTTTGCTGAAAGTGCTTACCGTATATACTCGAGTATAGGTCGACCCGAATATAAGCCGAGGCACCTAATTTTACCACAAAAAACTGGAAAAAGTTATTGACTCGAGTATAAGCCGAGGGTGGGAAATGCAGGCTGTGGATGTGATGACAGCAGCCATTAGGGACTCAGGTATAGGGGTCCAAGGGATGAAAAGGGGGCCCGGCTAGGTGGCCCTAATAATGGCCGCTCTGACCTGAGACATGCAGGTTGCCACACTATTACTGCTGGTGTTGCTTATAAATGAGAGTGCCTGCCTCCCCCCCCCCCCCCCCAGGCTGGTTTGCGCTGGGGCCCAATTCAAACTAGGGGCCAAGCCGTCACACATAGGTTTCTATCACCTTCTCTTCCTTCATGTTTTCTCATTACCCCTCTCTCCCTTTTCTAAATTCACTCTTTACTACTTTACTACTTTTTAAATTCTCTTTTCCACATTCTGTCCATCTCTTGTTCCAACTTCTGGAAGTATTACTCTTTTTCCCATCTTTTCTTCTCCTCAGGTTGGCCCTGGATATCATATGTGTGCTCACTTGGCATCATTAACAGTTAACAACAATTAAAAATAAAAAAAAACCCAGTGGTCCCCCCCACACTTACCTGTTGTTGCGCGCTGGCCACCTCCGTTCCCTCTGCCGCCGCCACTGCCTCCGCCGCCGCTCTCACAAACGCGTGCTGGCCACCTCCGTTCCCTCTGCCGCCGCCACTGCCTCCGCTGCCGCTCTCACAAACGCGTGCTGGCCACCTCCGTTCCCTCTGCCGCCGCCACTGCCTCCGCTGCCGCTCTCACAAACGCGCGCTGGCCACCTCCGTTCCCTCTGCCGCCGCCACTGCCCCCGCCGCTCTCTCACAAACGCGCGCTGGCCACCTCCGTTCCCTCTGCCGCCGCCACTGCCCCCGCCGCTCTCACAAACGCGCGCTGGCCACCTCCGTTCCCTCTGCCACCGCCACTGCCCCCGCCGCTCTCACAAACGCGCGCTGGCCACCTCCATTCCCTCTGCCGCCGCCACTGCCCCCGCCGCTCTCACAAACGCGCGCTGGCCACCTCCGTTCCCTCTGCCGCCGCCACTGCCCCCGCCGCTCTCACAAACGCGCGCTGGCCACCTCCGTTCCCTCTGCCACCGCCACTGCCCCCGCCGCTCTCACAAACGCGCGCTGGCCACCTCCGTTCCCTCTGCCGCCGCCACTGCCTCCGCCGCTCTCACAAACGCGCGCTGGCCACCTCCGTTCCCTCTGCCGCCGCCACTGCCTCCGCCGCCGCCGCCGCTCTCACAAACGCGCGCAGGAACTTCCTGGTTGTTGCGCGCCGGTTGGCGGGCATGCCCCATGTGGTCGGCGTCCAATAGAAACAATGGACGCCTCCCACCAACCTGCGCGCAACAGCCAGTAAGTGTCAGTGTGTGTGAGAGCGGCCACTGACTCGAGTATAAGCCAAGGCGGCTTTTTTCAGCCCAAAAAGTGGGCTGAAAAACTCGGCTTATACTCGAGTATATACGGTATATTCAAACTGGCTCATAGAAAATAATAGGCAGCATTTTCCCTTGCATTGTGACTGCATTGTGTAATGTAGCATAAAAATATAGGAGTGAATAGTGCCTCATATCTGCACTACACGTGTTACCATCAGGCTCAGTCTGGCTAACGTGGAGGCTGATTCATTCCAGGTACCTTCCAGGTACCGGAAGATGAGCGTCTGTAGCGAGGCGCTCAGAACGACTGCTAGTAGTCGCTGTGATTGGCTATGGTTCGCTGTTACCCAGCGCCTCAGTTGCTAGCCGGCATTGATGAATTTGATGTGTGAGTCGCTATAACATCAGTACAGCGCTATATGGGAGCAAACATTAGCGACTGGTCAGTGTGAGCGTCTTCAACCATATTCATCAAAAAAACAGCCTCACACAGCGCCGGCGCTCGAAATTGTGTTGCTGTAGCCCAGAGCGTCAGAAGCTGTGTGATTAAAGTTTGTTCTTGAACACATATCCACTAGCGGAGGGGCTGCGCTTTTTGCTGTCATCACCCAGTTTTCAGATAAGTGGCACTTTGTTTTGTCCTTGATTTATGTCTCCTTGTGACTGAGATTTTATAGGTATTGTTACTGACACAGTTGTTTTCTTTAGATTGATGCACAATGCACTTAGCACTTTAAAAACTTCTGAGATTTTATTTTTATGTAATATTATTTGTGATAGGCACTTTTTCAAACTTATACACATATTACGGGGCTATTCACAGCACGGTACAACAGCGCCCCCTGCTGGCAGATGAGGCTGTGTTATGTGTTTATATGTTTTTTAATCGTGTATTTGTTGTCATAATTGTACAGTGATTTTGTAACAATAAAAATAGATATATTTTTATACTAGGTGTGTGCAAAAGTAAATCTTTGGTAGTTTTTTTCCCATAGGGGTTGTGGGGCATCCCCAATTTTTATACATATATTGTTGGATTTACCAGAGTTTTTGCACCACGATTTATTAGGATTGGTTGGTGCCACCTCTTTTTACCCCTTCTGGGTGTTTAGCCCATATCCACTATCAACAAAGCGAAAACATACGGAATTACATTGTTATTACATTGTGACATTAATACTTTAATACCAGACATGTAATGACAATTCTGCATAAAAATATAAAAAAACGTTTTCAAAAATGACTTTTAATAGACCAGGAGAGGTCACGCAATGATTTGATTAAACAACATGAAAATAAAACTCTGTTTAAAGAGAATAAAAATAACGTCCATTGAAATGTATGGGAGAGCGTCAGGTAGCGACAGGTAATGTCAGGCGCTCTGGAAGCCAGAGCGCTGTTAGAGTCGCTCACCGGAATCGCTTTGATAAATGTGGTATTGCGTACGGCGCCCTGCTTTCACCTGTCGCTACCTGGCGCTATGGCTTGATGAATAACCGCCATAGTTATCAGGGAATCCCCCGGTGGGCCACTGAACTCAGGGGCCCCTTTGAGGACCTCCATCACCAAAGCCTGAACTGTGTATTTGTTATTTGTGCCACACACAGACAATACAGTTTGCAATAATGTGTCTGTGCATGGGCTCTGAAGCCGGTAATATTTAAATCTAAGGGGATTATTCATCAAGGGATAGCGGGAGGTAGCGCCTCGTAGCGACAGGTAGCGAACGGTGACCGCGGGGCGCTGTATGCAATACCACTAGAGATGAGCGAACTTTTGAAAAATTCGGTTCGACTGATTCGCCGAATTTTCCGACAAAAATCGTTTCGACCCGAATTTATTCGCGACGAATCGCTATTAAAAACGGCTATTTCTGAGCCTCCTAGAGCCTCAATAGGGTTGTAAACCATTCTGCCTTGCTGTAACATGCACAGGATGCGTGCTGGGTTAGTTAAATAATACTTTGAATAAATATCACATGCAGATCAGAGGCATCGCTAATAGAATCGCAGAGCGGCACAATTGCAGAGAGTTGAAGTGGCATCACTATGAGGGGCAGGAGCCCAAACATTGCTTTAAAGAGACACTGGAGTTGGCAGCAGCAGGAGCCCAAAAATTGGATGAATCACACCCTGGAGTTGCAAGCAGCAGCAGGAGCCCACACATTGGCTGAAAGAGACACTGGAGTTGGCAGCAGCAGGAGCCCAAAAATTGACTGACACACCCTTTCAAGCAGCAGCAGCAGGAGCCCAAACATTACTTTAAAGAGACCCTGGGGTTGGCTTCAGGAGCCCAAAAATTGGATGAATCACACCCTGGAGTTGGCAGCAGCAGCAGCAGGAGCCCAAACATTACTTTAAAGAGACCCTGGGGTTGGCTTCAGGAGCCCAAAAATTGGATGAATCACACCCTGGAGTTGGCAGCAGCAGCAGCAGCAGGAGCCCAAATATTACTTTAAAGAGACACTGGAGTTGGCTTCAGGAGCCCAAAAATTGGATGAATCACACCCTGGAGTTGGCAGCAGCAGGAGCCCAAATATACACTGGAGTTGGCTTCAGGAGCCCGAAAACTGGATGAATCACACCCTGGAGTTGGCAGCAGCAGCAGCAGGAGCCCAAATATTACTTTAAAGAGACACTGGAGTTGGTTTCAGGAGCCCAAAAATTGGATGAATCACACCCTGGAGTTGGCAGCAGCAGCAGCAGGAGCCCAAATATACACTGGAGTTGGCTTCAGGAGCCCAAAAATTGGATGAATCACACCCTGGAGTTGGCAGGAGTTGGCAGCAGCAGCAGCAGCAGGAGCCCAAATATTACTTTAAAGAGACACTGGAGTTGGCTTCAGGAGCCCAAAAATTGGATGAATCACACCCTGGAGTTGGCAGCAGCAGCAGCAGGAGCCCAAATATACACTGGAGTTGGCTTCAGGAGCCCAAAAATTGGATGAATCACACCCTGGAGTTGGCAGGAGTTGGCAGCAGCAGCAGCAGGAGCCCAAATATTACTTTAAAGAGACCCTGGGGTTGGCTTCAGGAGCCCAAAAATTGGATGAATCACACCCTGGAGTTGCAAGCAGCAGGAGCCCACATATTACTTTAAAGAGACACTGGAGTTGGCTTCAGGAGCCCAAAAATTGGATGAATCACACCCTGGAGTTGGCAGCAGCAGCAGCAGGAGCCCAAATATACACTGGAGTTGGCTTCAGGAGCCCAAAAATTGGATGAATCACACCCTGGCGTTGGCAGCAGCAGCAGCAGGAGCCCAAATATTACTTTAAAGAGACACTGGAGTTGGCTTCAGGAGCCCAAAAATTGGATGAATCACACCCCGGAGTTGGCAGCAGCAGCAGCAGCAGGAGCCCAAATATTACTTTAAAGAGACACTGGGGTTGGCTTCAGGAGGCCAAAAATTGGATGAATCACACCCTGGAGTTGGCAGCAGCAGCAGGAGCCCAAATATACACTGGAGTTGGCTTCAGGAGCCCAAAAATTGGATGAATCACACCCTGGAGTTGGCAGCAGCAGCAGCAGGAGCCCAAATATTACTTTAAAGAGACCCTGGAGTTGGCTTCAGGAGCCCAAAAATTGGATGAATCACACCCTGGAGTTGGCAGCAGCAGCAGCAGGAGCCCAAACATTACTTTAAAGAGACACTGGGGTTGGCTTCAGGAGCCCAAAAATTGGAAGAATCACACCCTGGAGTTGGCAGGAGCCCAAATATACACTGGAGTTGGCTTCAGGAGCCCAAAAATTGGATGAATCACACCCTGGAGTTGGCAGCAGCAGCAGCAGGAGCCCAAATATTACTTTAAAGAGACACTGGAGTTGGCTTCAGGAGGCCAAAAATTGGATGAATCACACCCTGGAGTTGGCAGCAGCAGCAGGAGGACAAATATTTCTTGAAAGAGACACTGGAGTTGGCTTCAGGAGCCCAAAAATTGGATGATTCACACCCTGGAGTTGGCAGCAGCAGCAGCAGGAGCCCAAATATTACTTTAAAGAGACCCTGGGGTTGGCTTCAGGAGCCCAAAAATTGGATGAATCACACCCTGGAGTTGGCAGCAGCAGCAGGAGGACAAATATTACTTGAAAGAGACACTGGAGTTGGCTTCAGGAGCCCAAAAATTGGATGATTCACACCCTGGAGTTGGCAGCAGCAGCAGCAGGAGCCCAAATATTACTTTAAAGAGACCCTGGGGTTGGCTTCAGGAGCCCAAAAATTGGATGAATCACACCCTGGAGTTGGCAGCAGCAGCAGCAGGAGCCCAAATATACACTGGAGTTGGCTTCAGGAGCCCAAAAATTGGATGAATCACACCCTGGAGTTGGCAGCAGCAGCAGCAGGAGCCCAAATATTACTTTAAAGAGACACTGGAGTTGGCTTCAGGAGGCCAAAAATTGGATGAATCACACCCTGGAGTTGGCAGCAGCAGCAGGACAAATATTACTTGAAAGAGACACTGGAGTTGGCTTCAGGAGCCCAAAAATTGGATGATTCACACCCTGGAGTTGGCAGCAGCAGCAGCAGGAGCCCAAATATTACTTTAAAGAGACCCTGGGGTTGGCTTCAGGAGCCCAAAAATTGGATGAATCACACCCTGGAGTTGGCAGCAGGAGGACAAATATTACTTGAAAGAGACACTGGAGTTGGCTTCAGGAGCCCAAAAATTGGATGATTCACACCCTGGAGTTGGCAGCAGCAGCAGCAGGAGCCCAAATATTACTTTAAAGAGACCCTGGGGTTGGCTTCAGGAGCCCAAAAATTGGATGAATCACACCCTGGAGTTGGCAGGAGTTGGCAGCAGCAGCAGCAGCAGCAACAGGAGCCCAAACATTACTTTAAAGAGACACTGGGGTTGGCTTCAGGAGGCCAAAAATTGGATGAATCACACCCTGGAGTTGGCAGCAGCAGCAGCAGGAGCCCAAATATACACTGGAGTTGGCTTCAGGAGCCCAAAAATTGGATGAATCACACCCTGGAGTTGGCAGCAGCAGCAGCAGCAGGAGCCCAAACATTACTTTAAAGAGACACTGGAGTTGGCTTCAGGAGCCCAAAAATTGGATGAATCACACCCTGGAGTTGGCAGAAGTTGGCAGCAGCAGCAGCAGGAGCCCAAATATTACTTTAAAGAGACCCTGGGGTTGGCTTCAGGAGCCCAAAAATTGGATGAATCACACCCTGGAGTTGGCAGGGGTTGGCAGCAGCAGCAGCAGGAGCCCAAATATTACTTTAAAGAGACACTGGAGTTGGCTTCAGGAGCCCAAAAATTGGATGAATCACACCCTGGAGGTGGCAGCAGCAGCAGCAGCAGGAGCCCAAATATACACTGGAGTTGGCTTCAGGAGCCCAAAAATTGGATGAATCACACCCTGGAGTTGGCAGCAGCAGCAGCAGGAGCCCAAATATACACTGGAGTTGGCTTCAGGAGCCCAAAAATTGGATGAATCACACCTTGGAGTTGGCAGCAGCAGCAGCAGGAGCCCAAATATTACTTTAAAGAGACACTGGAGTTGGCTTCAGGAGGCCAAAAATTGGATGAATCACACCCTGGAGTTGGCAGCAGCAGCAACAGGAGCCCAAACATTACTTTAAAGAGACACTGGAGTTGGCTTCAGGAGCCCAAAAATTGGATGATTCACACCCTGGAGTTGGCAGCAGCAGGAGCCCAAATATTACTTTAAAGAGACACTGGGGTTGGCTTCAGGAGCCCAAAAATTGGATGAATCACACCCTGGAGTTGGCAGCAGCAGCAGCAGGAGCCCAAACATTACTTTAAAGAGACACTGGGGTTGGATTCAGGAGGCCAAAAATTGGATGAATCACACCCTGGAGTTGGCAGCAGCAGCAGCAGGAGCCCAAATATACACTGGAGTTGGCTTCAGGAGCCCAAAAATTGGATGAATCACACCCTGGAGTTGGCAGCAGCAGCAGCAGGAGCCCAAATATTACTTTAAAGAGACCCTGGGGTTGGCTTCAGGAGCCCAAAAATTGGATGATTCACACCCTGGAGTTGGCATCAGCAGGAGCCCAAAAATTGGCCTAAAGACATAAATATGTTTTGCACCATTTGGAAAGTGTAAAACGTGGCACCATGCTGAATCTATTCGCATGCATCAGGCATTGGTGGGTGGAAATCCTGGCTGATCCATCCCTGATTCATTTTGACAAAGGTGAGTCTCTCCACATTTTTAGTTGACAGACGAGTTCTCCTCGCCGTAACTATGGCCCCCGCCGCACTAAACACCCGCTCAGATGGCACGCTACTTGCCGGGCAGGACAGCTTTTCCAGGGCAAACTCTGCTAGTTGCGGCCACAAATCAAGTTTGGCTGCCCAGAAGTCCAGCGGATCCTCAAGGTGTGTTGGCATGGTCATGTCAAAGTATGACATGACCTGCTGGTTGAGGTCCTGCTCCAGGTCTTCCTGCTGCTCATGAGTAGCCTCACTATGCGGGTGTAGAAAGCTACTCATTAGCGACTGAAGACTGAGCCATGGTTTCCAACATGTGCTGTAGTACATGAAGCAGTGGAATCACGTCGTTCATCCCGTAATCCTGCCGACTGACAAATAAAGTGGCTTCCTCAAAGGGCCTGAGCAAACGACAGGTGTCACGTATGAGCTGCCACTGGTTGACATTGAAGTTACACAGGGGAGTCCCCCTATCTGCTTGGATCATCAGGAAATCCGTGATGGCTTTTCTCTGTTCATATAATCGGTCCAACATGTGAAGGGTGGAATTCCAACGGGTGGAAACATCGCAAATCAGACTATGTTGGGGGATACCATTCTGACGCTGTAGCTCAAGAAGGGTGTGTTTGGCGGTGTATGAGTGGCTGAAGTGCATGCAAAGTTTCCTTGAAGTTGTTAGGATGTCTTGCAGATGGGGGGAACACTTCAGAAACCGCTTGACAACCAGATTGAAGACGTGAGCCATGCAGGGGGCATGGGTCAGGCTTCCTTGGCGCAGCGCAGACAAAATGTTCTTCCCATTGTCGGTAACCATGATTCCCATTTTAAGTTTTCTTGGAGTAAGCCATGTTTGGATTTCCTGATGAATACATTTAAGCAGTTCCTCCCCTGTGTGACTCCGTTCGCCAAGACAAACCATGTGAAGCACTGCGTGACACCTCCGTGCCCTGCACACATGGTAGACTGGAGGGGCACTGAGACTTGAGCCTACAGTGGAGGGTGAGGAGATGGCGGAGGATGAGGAGGCCGAGTCGCACGGTGTCACAGGCCCAACGGGCAGGGAGCGCGGAGGCCGAAGCGGCGTGACCTGTCCAAGTTGCTGCTGCTGCTGCAAAGGGACCACATTCACCCAGTGGGCCGTAAACGACATGTACTGTCCCTGACCGTAGTTACAGCTCCAGATGTCGGCGCTGCCATGCACTTTGCTACACACCGACAGGCTCAAGGACTGGCCCACCTTCTGTTCAACAAAAGTGTGCAGCGCTGGTACTGCCTTCTTGGCAAAGAAATGACGGCTTGGGACTCTCCACCTCGGCTCGGCACAAGCCATCAGTTCTCTGAAAGGTGCAGATTCCACCACCTGAAAAGGGAGCGACTGCAGCACCAGCAACTTGGACAGGAGCACATTCAGCTTCTGCGCCGTAGGATGAGTGGGCGCATACTGCTGTCTCTTGGACATGGCTTCGCTGATGGATTGCTGGCGGGATGCATGACTTGGAGGAGGAGGAGGAGGAGCAGGAGCGACAGAGGATGGGTATGACGCACAGCTGCCTTCGGCTGAGGTGCTGGAGCCTTGGCTGGCAGAAATTGGGAGCTCACTTGGTGAGGAAGCAGACTGGACTACCCCTTGGGAGCCTCGGTTCTCCCAGGTCGCTTTATGGTGACGCATCATATGTTGACGCAGGGCCGTGGTGCCAACATTTGGACCCTGGCCACGCTTCACCTTTTGCCTACATATCTTGCATGTGGCCATGTTACCCTCCTGCGGATGCTTCAGGAAAAACTGCCACACTGCTGAGTAGCTACTTTTCCCACCCCCTGGCCTCACTGATTCACTGCTGCTGTTGCCAACTCCAGGAACCCCTGCTCCACTACCTCCCGATAAGGTAGACTGCCGCACAGCAGGTGCTCTACCCCGGCCCCGGCCGGCTCCAGCCTTTGGAATTGTGCCCCCATGCTGACTGCTACCACCTTGCTGCCTCAGCTGCTGACTCCGGGGCAACCTGCGCCCCTCTTCTCCTGATGATGACGATGAAGCCCCTTCATCACCCGGCTCCCAAGTGCGATCGCCTTCATCGTCATCATCATTATCACCGAGTTGTGGCTGTACGTCACTGATGTTCGTTGATTCGTCAACAGTGTCTGGCGCAGGAGCTGGAACGCTCGCAGCACCCACGACACTGTCCACATCACTATTTGTCTGCCTAGCTAGAGAAGCCACCTCCATTTCTTGGCTGGGCAGTAGCTGCTGACTGTCCTCTATCTGATGGTCCTCCTCACTAAAGAGTGGAGCTGAACCCAAAGCATAGGATACGTCGCTGGGGGAGGGAACGGCGTACGACAGAGGCAATGGGAGGACAGGGACTGCTCTCGGGGCATGCCAACTCAGGGTTGTGTCAGAGGAACCTACCGACCCTAGACTGGGGGTCTCAGACGTAAGTTGTGATGATGTTGTTGATGAGCGCGTCAACCAATCTACCACGGCAGATGCGTTACTGGTGGAGACCCGACCGCTAGCAGATACTGGCAGATTAGGTCTCTCAGCGTGACTCCTGCTGCTACTGGCCCCCAGTCTGATGCGAGCTCTGCCTGCGGAATCTTGGCCTCTGCCACTCCTCTTTTCACTTCCAGGCACTTGTCTGCCCGACATAGTCCAACTGGCGTGGTAGTAGGTGATATTTTAAGAACCCCCAGGCAGCGGTGGGTCTATATGAAACAGAATATAATGCACACCAAAAGTGAGCAGTAACACTCAGCCTCCAACAGGCCTGCTTAGTGTAAATAAGAGAGCTGCTTAGTGTAAATAAAGAGGGGTATGGTATGTTACAGAATGGGATGCCCCAACAGGAGTGCACCTGGCAGGCAGTAGTACTATGCACAGCAAAAGTGTCTTTATCAGGCCTAATGTTAGACACTTACCTGCTCGCCGTTCCGGGTCCCGCGGCGCGCTGGTGAAGGGGCCCCGGCGGCCCTCTGCTCAGCCGTCCCCAGGTCATCCATCGCCTCGGCGCCCCTGTGAGGGTCAGGGGCGGTCGGCGCTGCATGCGGCTGATGGCCGCGTCGCGGCCCGCTCCGCGCGGCCGCATCAGCCAGCCTGGCTTCCGGGCAGCGTGACGCTGCCTCCTCCGGGCGGAGGCGCGTCTGGCTCTCCTCGTGCTCGCGCGCAGCGCGCGAGCACGTCTTTCTTATGCCTCCCGGCGGCGCTTCCTCCAGCGCGCGCGCCGGGGGCGAGTTTTAAAGTAACCTATTATCTGCAGGTTCCCAGGGTCGGGCCCAGGGACTGGTCGGCCGTCTGGCCTGGGCCGTCCAGCTCCTGGGACCGAGCCCAGTTTACAGTGTACGCACCAATCACCTTTGTTCCCTCCGTTTCCCCTTTTCCCCACTGGCCAGTTCTCCCTATAAAGCTGCATTGCCCCAGTATCCCAGTGCCCGTTATAGCTTCTGGGTTCTGGATGTGCGTTGCTGTGTCTTTGGTGAACATTTTGGATTTGGACTTCGACTATTCTTGCTTGCTGCCCGCCCTGACCTTCTGCCTTGCCTGACCACGCCTTTGCCTGACCCTCCTGTACCGCGCTCTGTGACCTCCTGGACTCGACCTCGGCTAGCCTCGACCACCCCTTCGTTATCTCCCTTGGATACCTCGCCCCGTGACCTCCTGGTTTGACCTCGGCCTGATATTCGGACTCTCGCACCCCGGCATCCTCCTTCGGGATTCCCTGCCAAACATCTTTCTGCACCTTAAGCTGATATCCTTTGCGCCTTTTAAGTCCTGGGGGCAACCGACTGGGAGAGGCATTACCCGTGTCTCCTACAAGCGGGGGCTTGTCTATAGGCGGAAGTGGCGGTGGAGATTGGGGAATACCAGCTTAAGACAGACGGGTGTCTGGTATAGTCCTGACATTATAACGGGCCAGAAGAATGGACCAAATCCTGGAGCAGGTGCAAGCCTTGACAGCGGCTGTGGAGCACCTGGCTCATCGGGTTGCGGCTCAGGAGAACCGTCCTACTCCTATTGTCCCCACTTCCCAGGGGACTCCGGCCGCAATGTTTGTGGAACCCAAGATCCCACTTCCTGAAAAGTTCTATGGCGACAGGGCAAAATTTGCCAATTTCCGGGACTCTTGTAAATTGTACTTTCAGCTCCGTCCTGTTTCCTCAGGGTCACAAGAGCAAAGGGTCGGCTTGATTATTTCCCTTCTGCATGGAGATCCTCAGTCCTGGGCCTTTAGCTTATCAGCTCAGGACCCAATCCGCCTATCTGTGGATAGTTTTTTCGCTGCAATGGAGGTCCTCTATGATGATCCCGACAAAGGGGCCTCAGCTGATGCCAAATTACGTACCCTCCGCCAGGGACGCCGTCCAGCCGAAGACTACTGTTCTGAATTCCGGCGTTGGGCGGTTGACTCTCGTTGGAACAATCCTGCCCTCTGCGGCCAATTCCGACTAGGTTTGGCTGACACTATCAAGGACACCTTGGTGAATTACCCGGAACCTCAGACTCTGGACGAATTGATGCATCTGGCCATCCGCATTGATCGTCGACTTCGGGAGAGGCGCCTAGAAAAAGGATCGCATCTCGAATCTGCTTCAAAGTCTGAGGCTCTAGTCGTTCAACCTTCAGAAGAGCCCATGCAGTTAGGTGCCACAAGGCTCACTGAAGGCGAGAGGCGGCGACGTTTATCCGAGGGGCTTTGTCTATATTGTGGAGGAACCGGCCACATGGTCAGACTTTGCCCAAAGAAACCGTCGGGAAACTTCAGAGCCTAGGGGGTTTCGAGGGGGCCCTCCTAGGCTGCAAGGTATCTCCTCAAGTATCGTCTCCAGTTTTCATTCCAGTCCAGTTTAAAATTGGTGTTAAATGTATGAATCTAAAGGCTCTTCTAGATTCTGGAGCAGCTGGGAATTTCCTAGACTCTGAACTAGCGCAGACTTTAGGAATTGTGGTACAGGCCTTGCCGACTCCTATCCGGGTTTCAGCCATTGATGGCACTCCAGTGGCCGGGGGGTTAGTTCGGTTCCAAACCCCTCCTATGCAAATCAAAGTGGGTGCCAGTCATTCTGAGGTTATCAGGTTCTTGATATTGAGTATGCCTGGTACCCCTTTGATTTTGGGATTACCATGGCTGCAGGAGCACAATCCCCAAATTGATTGGGTTTCGGGGCAAATCACCAAGTGGGGACACCAGTGTTTTCAGAACTGCCTAGAATTTCCACTCAGGGTTGCGCACTTAGCGCCGATTGGGGTTCCCACTCCATATTTGGAGTTTGCTGATGTCTTTTCAGAAAGGGCGGCAGACAAACTTCCTCCCCATAGACCTTGGGATTGCCCTATTGAACTGCTTCCCGGTACTATGCCTCCCAGAGGGAGAATATTTAATTTGACCCGAACAGAAACCCTCGCCATGCGGGAATATATTGCCGAGAACTTAGAAAAGGGGTTCATTCGGCCTTCATCTTCCCCAGCAGGGGCGGGGTTTTTTTTCGTGGAGAAAAAGGATGGGGGACTTCGCCCCTGTATTGATTACCGGGGCTTAAATAACATCACGGTAAAAATAAGTATCCCCTACCGCTTATTGAGGGACTCTTTACACAGGTGGTTGGGGCGCAGGTCTTCTCTAAACTCGATCTCCGGGGGGCCTATAACCTCATAAGAATTCGGCAGGGGGACGAGTGGAAGACGGCTTTCAATACCCTTGAAGGGCATTATGAGTATTTAGTAATGCCTTTCGGCCTGTGTAATGCCCCTGCGGTCTTTCAAAGTTTTGTCAACGAAATCTTTAGGGACTATCTTGGCCGTTTTATGGTTGTTTATTTAGACGACATTTTAATTTTTTCTTCGTCCATTGATGAACATCGTAAACATGTGTGTTTGGTCTTGCAGAAACTTAGGGAGAACTGTTTATATGCCAAGTTAAAGAAATGTCAATTTGAAGTATCTGAGGTTCCGTTTCTCGGTTACATTATCTCCAAATCTGGTCTGTCTATGGACCAATCTAAGGTGAAGGCCGTTTTAGAATGGGAGCAGCCCAGAGATTTGAAGGGCCTGCAAAGGTTTTTGGGTTTTGCCAATTTCTATAGGAGGTTCATTAAGAATTTTTCTGCCCTGGTTACACCACTAACTAATCTAACCAAGAAAAGCGGGTACCCCCCGGTTTGGCCGGTTCAAGCTGTCCAGGCCTTCGGGAATCTTAAGAGGGTATTTAGTGCTGCTCCCGTCCTAGTCCACCCTGATGAGCAACGACCTTTCCTCGTGGAGGTGGATGCTTCTGAAGTCGCTGTCGGGGCAGTCTTGTCACAGTATTACGGCTCACCTGCACGCCTCCATCCATGTGCCTTCTTTTCCAAGAAATTCTCAGCGGCCGAAAGAAATTACGATATCGGCAATAGAGAATTATTGGCCATCAAGCTAGCCTTCCAGGAATGGAGACACTGGCTGGAGGGGGCTCAGTACCCAGTTACGGTCTTTACGGACCATAAAAATCTAGAATACATCCAATCCGCCAAGAGATTAACTCCTAGACAGGCTCGCTGGTCCTTATTCTTTTCTCGGTTTAATTTTTCTATAACCTATAAGCCCGGGTCCAAAAATATAAAAGCGGATGCCCTGTCTCGGAGTTTCTCTCCTCCTGACTTACCGGAAAGGGTGGTTTCTCCCATTTTACCTCGCTCCCTAGTGGTAGCCGCCATCCAACCCCAACTTCCTGATCTTACTCAGTTCCAGGCCCAAGCTCCTCCTGGGAAACCTGCTTCAGCCCTGTTTGTACCCTCTACTTACCGGTCTGACTTTTTGTCCCATTTTCATGATACCAAAACAACAGGTCATCCAGGGGTTAAGAAAACCATAGCTTTATTATCACGCCAAGTTTGGTGGCCTTCTCTCAGGAAGGACGCTCAAAGATTTGTCTCCGCATGCAAAGTCTGTGCCCGAAGTAAGTCCTTGAGGCATTCTCCTGAAGGCCCACTCCTTCCATTATCCATTCCTGCCTCCCCGTGGACCCATCTGGCCATGGATTTTGTTACTGACCTCCCCCCTTCTCAGGGACATTGTTAGGCACTTACCTCGTCGCCTACCGGGCCCCGCGGCGCGCTGTCGGGCGGTCCCCGGCTGGTTGCTGCCCGGCGCTCCCCGGGTGTCCTGGCTCCCCAGCGTGGCGGCGGCGGTCAGGGGTCGGCGGTGCGGGGTGGTGTCGGCGGCCGCGCCGCAGCCCGCTCTGCGCGGCTGCGCGGGCCCGTCGGGCTCCCTCGCTGTTCGGCGCTTCCGCCTCCCGGCGGGGGCGCGCTCGATCACCAACGTGCTCGCGCGCGCGCGCGAGCACGTCACCTTTATGCCTCCCGGCGGCGCTTTCCCCAGCGCGCCCGCCGGGGGCGAGTTTGTTCCATCCAACCCTGGCCCTGCTCATAGAGGGAGCCCAGGGACTGGTCGGCCTGTCTGGCCTGGGCCGTCCAGTTCCTGGGACCACTCCCGTTTTACTGTTGCACCAAGCACCTTCCTTCCCTCCTTTTTCCCTGTTCCCCATTGGCCAGATATTCATATAAATCTGCACTACTCCAGTTTCCCAGTGCCCGTTATAGCTTCTGGGTTCTGGATGTGCGTTGCTGTGTCTTAGTGAAGAATTTGGATTTGGATTTGGACTTCGACTATTCTTGCTAGCTGCCTGCCCTGACCTTCTGCTTTGCCCGACCACTCTCTTGCCTGACCCTCCTGTACCTCGCCTGTGACCTCCCGGACCTGACCTCGGCTACCCTTGACCATCCTTTGCTATCTCCCTTGGATACCTCGCCTGTGACCTCCTGGTTTGACCTCGGCCTGAATTACGGACTTTCGCACCCGGCATCCTCATTCGGGATTCCCTGCCAAACACCAATCTGCACTTTAAGCTGTTATCCTTTGCGCCTGTTAAGTCCTGGGGGCAACCGACTGGGAGAGGCATAACCCGTGTCTCCTACAAGCGGGGGCTTGTCTATAGGCGGAAGTGGCGGTGGAGATTGGGGGATATCGGCTTAAGACAGACGGGTGTTTGGTATAGTCCTGACAGACATACTGTTATTTGGGTAATTGTGGACCGCTTTAGCAAGATGGCCCATTTCGTCCCTTTAAAGAAACTCCCCTCAGCTCAAACACTTGCTCAACTCTTCATTACTCATGTTTTTAGGATTCATGGTATTCCCATAGATATTGTATCGGATAGGGGGGTCCAGTTTGTCTCCCGGTTTTGGAGGGCTTTCTGTGCCAAGTTGGGTTTCACTGTCTCCCTTTCCTCGGCTTTCCATCCGCAGTCGAATGGACAAACCGAGAGAACGAACCAGTCCCTGGAACAATATTTGCGCTGTTTTACGGCTGATACTCAAATTGATTGGGCCTTCTTCTTACCATTTGCGGAATTTGCATTTAACAACGCTGCACATTCTTCCACGGGGGTTTCTCCTTTCCATTGTGTTTATGGCAAGGACCTGAAGTTTTCTGCCCTTCCGGACCAACCCTCTAGAGTTCCCTCCGTGGATGAATGGGTTTCCAAATGGCCAGGGGAATGGAATAAAATCCAACAACATCTAGCTAAGGCCGCTCTTCAGCAGAAAAAATTTTCAGATCGCAAACGTTCCTCTAACCCTAGCTATAAGGTGGGAGACTGGGTTTGGCTTTCAACCAAGAATTTGGCGCTACGCCAGCCCTCCGCTAAGTTAGGACCTAAATTTATTGGTCCCTTCCCCATAGTAAAGAAAATTAATCAGGTCACGTTTCAGTTGGCCCTCCCTTCGTCCATGAAGATTTGCAGGTCTTTTCATGTTTCTCTTCTTAAATCTGCTAGAAACCATGAACCCGATAAGCTCCCCGGTCCTGAATTAGTCGATGGGCATCTGGAATTCGAAGTCGCCCGAGTTCTTGACTCCCGTCTTTTTAGGAATTCTCTTCAGTACTTAATTGACTGGAAGGGGTATGGTCCGGAAGAACGGTCTTGGGTCCCAGCCAGAGAGGTTCATGCGCAGAATCTGGTGAAGAGATTTCATAAGGAGAATCCATTGAAACCCAGCTTGGAGGGTCCAGTGGCCCCTCCTCAGGGGGGGGGTAATGTTAGACACTTACCTGCTCGCCGTTCCGGGTCCCGCGGCGCGCTGGTGAAGGGGCCCCGGCGGCCCTCTGCTCAGCCGTCCCCAGGTCATCCATCCCCTCGGCGCCCCTGTGAGGGTCAGGGGCGGTCGGCGCTGCATGCGGCTGATGGCCGCGTCGCGGCCCGCTCCGCGCGGCCGCATCAGCCAGCCTGGCTTCCGGGCAGCGTGACGCTGCCTCCTCCGGGCGGAGGCGCGTCTGGCTCTCCTCGTGCTCGCGCGCGCGCGCGAGCACGTCTTTCTTATGCCTCCCGGCGGCGCTTCCTCCAGCGCGCGCGCCGGGGGCGAGTTTTAAAGTAACCTATTATCTGCAGGTTCCCAGGGTCGGGCCCAGGGACTGGTCGGCCGTCTGGCCTGGGCCGTCCAGCTACTGGGACCGAGCCCAGTTTACACGCACCAATCACCTTTGTTCCCTCCGTTTCCCCTTTTCCCCACTGGCCAGTTCTCCCTATAAAGCTGCATTGCCCCAGTATCCCAGTGCCCGTTATAGCTTCTGGGTTCTGGATGTGCGTTGCTGTGTCTTTGGTGAACATTTTGGATTTGGACTTCGACTATTCTTGCTTGCTGCCCGCCCTGACCTTCTGCCTTGCCTGACCACGCCTTTGCCTGACCCTCCTGTACCGCGCTCTGTGACCTCCTGGACTCGACCTCGGCTAGCCTCGACCACCCCTTCGTTATCTCCCTTGGATACCTCGCCCCGTGACCTCCTGGTTTGACCTCGGCCTGATATTCGGACTCTCGCACCCCGGCATCCTCCTTCGGGATTCCCTGCCAAACATCTTTCTGCACCTTAAGCTGATATCCTTTGCGCCTTTTAAGTCCTGGGGGCAACCGACTGGGAGAGGCATTACCCATGTCTCCTACAAGCGGGGGCTTGTCTATAGGCGGAAGTGGCGGTGGAGATTGGGGGATACCAGCTTAAGACAGACGGGTGTCTGGTATAGTCCTGACACCTAATTTCAATTAGAATAAGTGCAAATGGTTATGGTCTTAAATAGAGGCTGCTGTAGTCACAGAATGGGATGCCCCAAACAGGAGTGCACCTGGCAGGCAGTAGTGCTATGCACAGCAAAAGTGTCTTTATCAGGCCTAATTTCAATTAGAATAGGTGCAAATGGTTATGGTCTTAAATAGAGGCTGCTGTAGTCACAGAATGGGATGCCACAACAGGAGTGCACCTGGCAGGGACCAGTAGTAGCATGCACAGCAAAAGTGTCTTTATCAGGCCTAATTTCAATTAGAATAAGTGCAAATGGTTATGGTCTTAAATAGAGGCTGGTGTAGTCACAGAATGGGATGCCCCAACAGGAGTGCACCTGGCAGGCAGCAGTAATTCTATGCACAGCAAAAGAGTCTTTATCAGGCCTAATTTCAATTAGAATAAGTGCAAATGGTTATGTTCTTAAATAGAGGCTGGTGTAGTCACAGAATGGGATGCCCCAACAGGAGTGCACCTGGCAGGCAGCAGTAAGAATATGCACAGCAAAAGTGTCTTTATCAGGCCTAATTTCAATTAGAATAAGTGCAAATGGTTATGGTCTTAAATAGAGGCTGGTGTAGTCACAGAATGGGATGCCACAACAGGAGTGCACCTGGGACCAGTAGTAGCATGCACAGCAAAAGAGTCTTTATCAGGCCTAATTTCAATTAGAATAAGTGCAAATGGTTATGTTCTTAAATAGAGGCTGGTGTAGTCACAGAATGGGATGCCCCAACAGGAGTGCACCTGGGACCAGTAGTAGCATGCACAGCAAAAGAGTCTTTATCAGGCCTAATTTCAATTAGAATAAGTGCAAATGGTTATGTTCTTAAATAGAGGCTGGGGTAGTCACAGAATGGGATGCCACAACAGGAGTGCACCTGGGACCAGTAGTAGCATGCACAGCAAAAGTGTCTTTATCAGGCCTAATTTCAATTAGAATAAGTGCAAATGGTTATGGTTTTAATAGAGGCTGGTGTAGTCACAGAATGGGATGCCCCAAACAGGAGTGCACCTGGGACCAGTAGTGCTATGCACAGCAAAAGTGTCTTTATCAGGCCTAATTTCAATTATAATAGGTGCAAATGGTTATGGTCTTAAATAGAGGCTGCTATAGTCACAAAATGGGATGCCCCAGACAGGAGTGCACCTGGCAGGCAGTAGTACTATGCACAGCAAAAGTGTCTTTATCAGGCCTAATTTCAATTATAATAGGTGCAAATGGTTATGGTCTTAAATAGAGGCTGCTGTAGTCACAGAATGGGATGCCCCAAACAGGAGTGCACCTGGGACCAGTAGTGCTATGCACAGCAAAAGTGTCTTTATCAGGCCTAATTTCAATTATAATAGGTGCAAATGGTTATGGTCTTAAATAGAGGCTGCTGTAGTCACAGAATGGGATGCCCCAAACAGGAGTGCACCTGGCAGGCAGTAGTGCTATGCACAGCAAAAGTGTCTTTATCAGGACTAATTTCAATTATAATAGGTGCAAATAGTTATATGGTCTTAAATAGAGGCTGGTGTAGTCACAGAATGGGATGCCCCAAACAGGAGTGCACCTGGCAGGCAGTAGTGCTATGCACAGCAAAAGTGTCTTTATCAGGCCTAATTTCAATTATAATAGGTGCAAATGGTTATGGTCTTAAATAGAGGCTGCTGTAGTCACAGAATGGGATGCCCCAAACAGGAGTGCACCTGGCAGGCAGTAGTGCTATGCACAGCAAAAGTGTCTTTATCAGGCCTAATTTCAATTATAATAGGTGCAAATGGTTATGGTCTTAAATAGAGGCTGCTGTAGTCACAGAATGGGATGCCCCAAACAGGAGTGCACCTGGCAGGCAGTAGTGCTATGCACAGCAAAAGTGTCTTTATCAGGCCTAATTTCAATTATAATAGGTGCAAATGGTTATGGTCTTAAATAGAGGCTGCTGTAGTCACAGAATGGGATGCCCCAAACAGGAGTGCACCTGGCAGGGACCAGTAGTGCTATGCACAGCAAAAGTGTCTTTATCAGGCCTAATTTCAAATAGGTGCAAATGGTTATGGTCTTAAATAGAGGCTGCTGTAGTCACAGAATGGGATGCCCCAAACAGGAGTGCACCTGGCAGGCAGTAGTGCTATGCACAGCAAAAGTGTCTTTATCAGGCCTAATTTCAATTATAATAGGTGCAAATGGTTATGGTCTTAAATAGAGGCTGCTGTAGTCACAGAAAGGGATGCCCCAAACAGGAGTGCACCTGGGACCAATAGTGCTATGCACAGCAAAAGTGTCTTTATCAGGCCTAATTTCAATTAGAATAAGTGCAAATGGTTATATGGTCTTAAGTAGAGGCTGGTGTAGTCACAGAATGGGATGCCACAACAGGAGTGCACCTGGCAGGGACCAGTAGTAGCATGCACAGCAAACATGTCTTTATCAGGCCTAATTTCAATTAGAATAAGTGCAAATGGTTATGGTCTTAAATAGAGGCTGGTGTAGTCACAGAATGGGATGCCCCAACAGGAGTGCACCTGGCAGGCAGCAGTAAGAATATGCACAGCAAAAGTGTCTTTATCAGGCCTAATTTCAATTATAATAGGTGCAAATGGTTATGGTCTTAAATAGAGGCTGATGTAGTCACAGAATGGGATGCCCCAAACAGGAGTGCACCTGGCAGGCAGTAGTGCTATGCACAGCAAAAGTGTCTTTATCAGGACTAATTTCAATTATAATAGGTGCAAATGGTTATGGTCTTAAATAGAGGCTGCTGTAGTCACAGAATGGGATGCCCCAAACAGGAGTGCACCTGGCAGGCAGTAGTGCTATGCACAGCAAAAGTGTCTTTATCAGGCCTAATTTCAATTATAATAGGTGCAAATGGTTATGGTCTTAAATAGAGGCTGCTGTAGTCACAGAATGGGATGCCCCAAACAGGAGTGCACCTGGGACCAGTAGTGCTATGCACAGCAAAAGTGTCTTTATCAGGCCTAATTTCAATTAGAATAAGTGCAAATGGTTATATGGTCTTAAATAGAGGCTGCTGTAGTGACAGAATGGGATGCCCCAAACAGGAGTGCACCTGGGACCAGTAGTGCTATGCACAGCAAAAGTGTCTTTATCAGGCCAAATTTCAATTAGAATAAGTGCAAATGGTTATATGGTCTTAAATAGAGGCTGGTGTAGTCACAGAATGGGATGCCACAACAGGAGTGTACCTGGCAGGCAGTAGTGCTATGCACAGCAAAAGTGTCTTTATCAGGCCTAATTTCAATTAGAATAAATGCAAATGGTTATGGTCTTAAATAGAGGCTGCTGTAGTCACAGAATGGGATGCCCCAAACAGGAGTGCCCCTGGCAGGGACCAGTAGTGCTATGCACAGCAAAAGTGTCTTTATCAGGCCTAATTTCAATTATAATAGGTGCAAATGGTTATGGTCTTAAATAGAGGCTGCTGTAGTCACAGAATGGGATGCCCCAAACAGGAGTGCACCTGGCAGGCAGTAGTGCTATGCACAGCAAAAGTGTCTTTATCAGGCCTAATTTCAATTATAATAGGTGCAAATGGTTATGGTCTTAAATAGAGGCTGCTGTAGTCACAGAATGGGATGCCCCAAACAGGAGTGCACCTGGGACCAGTAGTGCTATGCACAGCAAAAGTGTCTTTATCAGGCCTAATTTCAATTAGAATAAGTGCAAATGGTTATATGGTCTTAAATAGAGGCTGCTGTAGTCACAGAATGGGATGCCCCAAACAGGAGTGCACCTGGGACCAGTAGTGCTATGCACAGCAAAAGTATCTTTATCAGGCCTAATTTCAATTAGAATAAGTGCAAATGGTTATATGGTCTTAAATAGAGGCTGGTGTAGTCACAGAATGGGATGCCACAACAGGAGTGCACCTGGCAGGCAGTAGTGCTATGCACAGCAAAAGTGTCTTTATCAGGCCTAATTTCAATTAGAATAAGTGCAAATGGTTATGGTCTTAAATAGAGGCTGCTGTAGTCACAGAATGGGATGCCCCAAACAGGAGTGCACCTGGCAGGGACCAGTAGTGCTATGCACAGCAGAAGTGTCTTTATCAGGCCTAATTTCAATTAGAATAAGTGCAAATGGTTATATGGTCTTAAATAGAGGCTGCTGTAGTCACAGAATGGGATGCCACAACAGGAGTGCACCTGGGACCAGTAGTGCTATGCACAGCAAAAGTGTCTTTATCAGGCCTAATTTCAATTAGAATAAGTGCAAATGTTTATATGGTCTTAAATAGAGGCTGCTGTAGTCACAGAATGGGATGCCCCAAACAGGAGTGCACCTGGGACCAGTAGTGCTATGCACAGCAAAAGTGTCTTTATCAGGCCTAATTTCAATTAGAATAAGTGCAAATGGTTATATGGTCTTAAATAGAGGCTGGTGTAGTCACAGAATGGGATGCCTCACAGCAGACTTAAGATCAGTTCAGTATATATGCACAGTTAGTGTATAAGCAGCCTGAAAACGCTAACAAAGCCAGTCAGCCAGCCAGTAACAAACACTCAGGCTGGATGAAAAAAAAAAAAAAAATCTCCCTGTGACTGCCTCCGATTTTTCCTAACTTTCCCTGTTTTTCGCTGACTTTCTGTCTGTCTC
Source organism: Gastrophryne carolinensis (assembly GCA_027917425.1). Lineage (NCBI taxonomy): Eukaryota > Metazoa > Chordata > Amphibia > Anura > Microhylidae > Gastrophryne > Gastrophryne carolinensis. The sequence continues at coordinate 486,759,144 of CM051236.1, read as the reverse complement.
CTGCCTGTCTCCAGCCTGTCCCTGTCTGTCCCTGCCTGTCTAACTGCCTCTCTCCCTCACTACAGCGTTCTGTCTCTCACGAATGCAATAGAGAAATGAGGAAAACCAAGATGGCCGCCGGCCTTAAATAGCGCTGTGACGTCACCGGGCTTGCTGGCTGCTGATAGGCTGCATGTGACTGCCCCAGCTTGCACTGGCGCGGGGTAGATGTCTGGACATGTCCCGTCCGCCATCTTAGAATGCCTGTATGTAAATGAATGGATGTTAAAGGAAAACTTTGAGCGATCGAATCGCGGGGAAATTCGGATTCGATCCGAATCGAATTTTTCATGAAATTCGGATCGAATCCGGGTTCGTCCGGATCTATTCGCTCATCCCTAAATACCACATTTATCAAAGCGATTCCAGTGAGTGACTCTAACAGCGCCATGTAGCGTCCGATTCATCATCACAGACGGCTCAGCGGATACCACCGGCGCTCTGGCTTCCAGAGCGACTGGTATTTCCTGTCGCTACCTGTCGCTCTCCCATAGATTTCAATGGACGTTACCTTTCTTCTCTTTAAACAGGGTTTTCTTTTTAATTTTTTTTTTCTTTTTTTTTTTTATTTATTTATTTATTTATTTTTTTTTTTATGAAATCATTGTGTCACCTCTCCTGGCCTAGAAAAAGTCATTTTTGAAAACTTTTTTGATTTTAAATATTTTTATGCGGGATTGTCATTACAGGTCTGGCATTAAAGTGTTAATGTCACATGTTATATCAATGTCATTCCATATGTTTTCGCTTGGTTACTAGTGGATATAAGTTATATAACAGACGACCCATTTTTGAGTGCCGGCGTTCTGTGAGTGTGGATTTTTGATGAATATGGTGTGAGTCGCTGAGAGTCGGTCGCACTGAGCAGCCGCTGCCGTTCACTCCCTGCAACGCTGTACTGGTGTTCAGTTCGCCCAACATACATCTCGTTCATCAATGCCGGCCAGGTTATTACAGTGACTGAGGCACTCTGTTACAGCACCCGATAACCGATCACAGCGTCTACTAGCGGTCGCTCTTAGCGCCTCTGTACAGATGCTCATCTGCCGATACCTAGTGCTAGTAATGAATCAGCCTGCCAGTGTGGGGTGGGCCCAGAGTCAGTTCTACCAGTGGCCCCTAGAAAGCACCGCCTGACACTGGTTACAATAAGCTTTGATTGGCCTGTACTAACATCAAGGGTTGTGTGTCCCCAAAATGTTGCTCAACCCAGTGCACAGGGCTGGCGTCAGCACGGGGCATAGCAGCGCCATCCTCATTGGAGGGCCAACCTCATATGGTGTTATGGATATTGCTTCTGTCCTTCCTTTTTTTCTTCTCTTTCCTATATATAGGAATATATATATATATATATCCTCTATATTTTCTTCTTGTCGTTGTTTCTTCTTTTCCTTCTCCTCTTTTTTTCTTTCTTGCATTCTTTGTCATTCCTCTTTGTTCTTCCCTTCTTTTCTTTCCTTGTCATTCCCTGCTTTCGTTCTTCCCTTCTTTTCTTTCCTTGTCATTCCCTGCTTTCGTTCTTCCCTTCTTTTCTTTCCTTGTCATTCCCTGCTGTCGTCCTTCCCTTCTTTTCTTTCCTTGTCATTCCCTGCTTTCGTTCTTCCCTTCTTTTCTTTCCTTGTCATTCCCTGCTTTCGTTCTTCCCTTCTTTTCTTTCCTTGTCATTCCCTGCTTTCGTCCTTCCCTTCTTTTCTTTCTTTTGTCATTCCCTGCTTTCGTTCTTCTCTTCTTTTCTTTCCTTGTCATTCCCTGCTTTCGTTCTTCCCTTCTTTTCTTTCTTTTGTCATTCCCTGCTTTCGTTCTTCCCTTCTTTTCTTTCCTTGTCATTCCCTGCTTTCGTTCTTCCCTTCTTTTCTTTCTTTTGTCATTCCCTGCTTTCGTTCTTCCCTTCTTTTCTTTCCTTGTCATTCCCTGCTTTCGTTCTTCCCTTCTTTTGTTTCTTTTGTCATTCCCTGCTTTCGTTCTTCCCTTCTTTTCTTTCCTTGTCATTCCCTGCTTTCGTTCTTCCCTTCTTTTCTTTCCTTGTCATTCCCTGCTTTCGATCTTCTTTTCTTTCCTTGTCATTCCCTGCTTTCGTTCTTCCCTTCTTTTCTTTCCTTGTCATTCCCTGCTTTCGTTCTTCCCTTCTTTTCTTTCCTTGTCATTCCCTGCTTTCGTTCTTCCCTTCTTTTCTTTCCTTGTCATTCCCTGCTTTCGTTCTTCCCTTCTTTTCTTTCCTTGTTATTCCCTGCTTTCGTTCTTCCCTTCTTTTCTTTCCTTGTCATTCCCTGCTTTCGTTCTTCCCTTCTTTTCTTTCCTTGTCATTCCCTGCTTTCGATCTTCTTTTCTTTCCTTGTCATTCCCTGCTTTCGTTCTTCCCTTCTTTTCTTTCCTTGTTATTCCCTGCTTTCGTTCTTCCCTTCTTTTCTTTCCTTGTCATTCCCTGCTTTCGTTCTTCCCTTCTTTTCTTTCCTTGTCATTCCCTGCTTTCGATCTTCTTTTCTTTCCTTGTTATTCCCTGCTTTCGTTCTTCCCTTCTTTTCTTTCCTTGTCATTCCCTGCTTTCGTTCTTCCCTTCTTTTCTTTCCTTGTCATTCCCTGCTTTCGATCTTCTTTTCTTTCCTTGTCATTCCCTGCTTTCGTTCTTCCCTTCTTTTCTTTCCTTGTCATTCCCTGCTTTCGATCTTCTTTTCTTTCCTTGTCATTCCCTGCTTTCGTTCTTCCCTTCTTTTCTTTCCTTGTCATTCCCTTCTTTCGTTCTTCCCTTCTTTTCTTTCCTTGTCATTCCCTGCTTTCGTTCTTCCCTTCTTTTCTTTCCTTGTCATTCCCTGCTTTCGTTCTTCCCTTCTTTTCTTTCCTTGTCATTCCCTGCTTTCGTTCTTCCCTTCTTTTCTTTCCTTGTCATTCCCTGCTTTCGTTCTTCCCTTCTTTTCTTTCCTTGTCATTCCCTGCTTTCGTTCTTCCCTTCTTTTCTTTCCTTGTCATTCCCTGCTTTCGTTCTTCCCTTCTTTTCTTTCCTTGTCATTCCCTGCTTTCGATCTTCTTTTCTTTCCTTGTCATTCCCTGCTTTCGTTCTTCCCTTCTTTTCTTTCCTTGTCATTCCCTGCTTTCGTCCTTCCCTTCTTTTCTTTCCTTGTCATTCCCTGCTTTCGATCTTCTTTTCTTTCCTTGTCATTCCCTGCTTTCGATCTTCCTTCTTTTCTTTCCTTGTCATTCCCTGCTTTCGATCTTCTTTTCTTTCTTTGTCATTCCCTGCTTTCGTTCTTCCCTTCTTTTCTTTCCTTGTCATTCCCTGCTTTCGTCCTTCCCTTCTTTTCTTTCCTTGTCATTCCCTGCTTTCGTCCTTCCCTTCTTTTCTTTCCTTGTCATTCCCTGCTTTCGTCCTTCCCCTCTTTTCTTTCCTTGTCATTCCCTGCTTTCGATCTTCCTTCTTTTCTTTCCTTGTCATTCCCTGCTTTCGTCCTTCCCCTCTTTTCTTTCCTTGTCATTCCCTGCTTTCGTTCTTCCCTTCTTTTCTTTCCTTGTCATTCCCTGCTTTCGTCCTTCCCCTCTTTTCTTTCCTTGTCATTCCCTGCTTTCGATCTTCTTTTCTTTCCTTGTCATTCCCTGCTTTCGATCTTCTTTTCTTTCCTTGTCATTCCCTGCTTTCGTTCTTCCCTTCTTTTCTTTCCTTGTCATTCCCCGCTTTCGTTCTTCCCTTCTTTTCTTTCCTTGTCATTCCCTGCTTTCGTTCTTCCCTTCTTTTCTTTCCTTGTCATTCCCTGCTTTCGTTCTTCCCTTCTTTTCTTTCCTTGTCATTCCCTGCTTTCGTCCTTCCCTTCTTTTCTTTCCTTGTCATTCCCTGCTTTCGTCCTTCCCTTCTTTTCTTTCCTTGTCATTCCCTGCTTTCGTCCTTCCCTTCTTTTCTTTCCTTGTCATTCCCTGCTTTCGATCTTCTTTTCTTTCCTTGTCATTCCCTGCTTTCGTTCTTCCCTTCTTTTCTTTCCTTGTCATTCCCTGCTTTCGTTCCTCCCTTCTTTTCTTTCTTTTGTCATTCCCTGCTTTCGTCCTTCCCTTCTTTTCTTTCCTTGTCATTCCCTGCTTTCGATCTTCTTTTCTTTCCTTGTCATTCCCTGCTTTCGTTCTTCCCTTCTTTTCTTTCCTTGTCATTCCCTGCTTTCGTTCTTCCCTTCTTTTCTTTCCTTGTCATTCCCTGCTTTCGTTCTTCCCTTCTTTTCTTTCCTTGTCATTCCCTGCTTTTGTCCTTCCCTTCTTTTCTTTCCTTGTCATTCCCTGCTTTCTATCTTCCCTTCTTTTCTTTCCTTGTCATTCCCTGCTTTCGTTCTTCCCTTCTTTTCTTTCCTTGTCATTCCCTGCTTTCGTTCTTCCCTTCTTTTCTTTCCTTATTATTCCCTGCTTTCGTTCTTCTTTTCTTTCCTTGTCATTCCCTGCTTTCGTTCTTCTTTTTTTTCCTTGTCATTCCCTGCTTTCGTTCTTCCCTTCTTTTCTTTCCTTGTCATTCCCTGCTTTCGTTCTTCCCTTCTTTTCTTTCCTTGTCATTCCCTGCTTTCGTTCTTCCCTTCTTTTCTTTCCTTGTCATTCCCTGCTTTCTATCTTCCCTTCTTTTCTTTCCTTGTCATTCCCTGCTTTCGTTCTTCCCTTCTTTTCTTTCCTTATTATTCCCTGCTTTCGTTCTTCTTTTCTTTCCTTGTCATTCCCTGCTTTCGTTCTTCCCTTCTTTTCTTTCCTTGTCATTCCCTGCTTTCGTTCTTCCCTTCTTTTCTTTCCTTGTCATTCCCTGCTTTCGTTCTTCCCTTCTTTTCTTCCTTCCTGTGTCATTCCTTCTTTTAATTTTTTTTTTATTCCTTTATCATTCATCCTTTCTTTCTTGCTCGGTCATTCCTTCTATTCTTTCTCACTCTTCTTTCTGACTTTCTTTTGTTATTTCTTTTTTTTCTTTTCAAGCCAGGAATGACTTTTGGCTTTTCCCCGGGGCATCGAATTGGGATGCCCTGCTGTGTGTAATCCCCCAGAGCTCCCATAAAATCTCACCTTTCCCTGCTCCGACGGCATGGGCTCTCGTCCAATGAGAGCCGTCTGCTATGACTATGAGGCCGATTCATTAATAGCGCCAGGTAGCGACAGATGAACGACAGTAGCGTGATTTTCACAGCGCCCGCTAGTATTCGCTGTGCTTGGCCGTTGTTCGGTTGTTGACAGCGACTCAGTCGGTGTGCGGTAATGTTGAATACGGGGTTAGGAGTCGCTGTTTGACAGGTTCCGCGCTGTATGGGAGCGCATGACAGCGAATGGCCAGAGCGAACGGCTCCCAGCATATTCATTAACAAATCACGCTCAAAAAATTCTCGCGCTGTGAAATGCATGTTTAAACCCCAGAGCGCTGGCGGCGATGGGTTAAAAGTAGTTTTTTAACCCCCAAACCACCATATTTTTGTTAAAAAAAAATAAACAAGTTTTTATAAACATTTTGTAATATGAATACATTAATATCAGACCTGTAATATCAATTCTGCACAAATTTTTTTTTTATTTTTATTACCCTAAAAAAAATATCTAACATGGCAGAAGTGGTCACAGAATTTTTGACATTTAAAAAACAAAAAACATTAATATCAATTAATTATGAATATTTAAAGATTTCTCCATTGAAATGCATTGGAGAGCGCCAGGTAGCGAGAGGTCATACCTGGCGCTGTGATGGGATTAGCAGCGGCGCTGTTCGTTGAAGTCTGCAACATGATGAATCCCGCGCTAGCTGACGCTCTCGCCGGCACTAGCCTCATTTAGCGTGATAAATGTGTGATTGTGTTCGCAGCCTGGCGTTCTGGAGTCGGTAGCCGCCGATAGCTGGCGCTACCTGGCGCTAGTGAGACACTACCTGGCGCTATCCCTTGATAAATAAGGGCCTATGTCATTCGGCAGACGGCTCTCATTACTTACAATGGAGAGCACGCGCTGCTGCATCCCCCACATCCCCAGCGCCATGTTCTCGCTCCTGTCTCAGCCATTCAGATAAGCTGACAGGACAGCGTGCACAGCCGGGGATGCGGGGGATGCGGCAACGCATGCTCCTCATTCATTTCAATGAGAAGCGCCTGCCGAATGACGTCGTCATAGCATGCGCTGTTAGAGCCTGGATAGGTGCATGTTTCTGGCTTCCTGGGGGCTTCACATAGCAGGGCATCCGCTTTGGGATTCCCCTGTAGAATGGAGCAAAAGTCAAATTCACAGGTTTTGTTCCACTTTCCCTATGATTTATTGAAAAGCCCAAACCCTTATAAACCGATTCCCAAGCATCTAAAATTAAGTTTTTAGCCACTTACTTATTATTCTTTCCCCCACTGGGCTGCAACTCTGTTCAGGACTCTAGGATATGGGCACCGCCATCTTGACATCACACTTACTGAGAGGAGAGCAGGATAAAGTACAGGAGGGCGAGTTATAGCTGTGCTTTGCTCAGACAGAGCATAGCTGGGGTCAGGAAAAGGTCAGCAATCCCAGAATGCAGAGCAGCACAGTCAGAAGGCACTTCCTGTTTGCAGGCTGCCTGATGCTCCATGAGCCGCCATCTTGGATGTTTAAAGGCTCATAACATGCAGTAGATGCAGGTAGGATGATTTTAATGTGAGCAATCTGTATGTACAGGGTGTGGGAAACATATAACATAGGCTCTTATTCAGAGTGAAGGTCTGCTTTAAAGCGGTCCAAAACCCAGGATTTTGACTATCCTGCCTTTTTGTGCTTTCCCCCGGGGCACACGCATCTGGGGCGCCCGCTATGTGGAACCCCCCAGATCACTGAGTGCAACTCAACTCTTCCCAGTCCTACGGCGCATGCGCGGCCGCTTGTCCAATCAGCGCGCTCATAGCCGCTGATGTCACGTCATCTAAGCCTTCGTCTAAGGTCAGCGGCTCTGAGCGTGTTGACGGCTGCATCCCCCGCATCCCTCTAACAGGCAGCGTGCCCACGACGGCACTTCACAAATGCCTGGTGCGGAACGCGCCCTACTAGAGGGATAGCAGGGATGCGGTGTACGGGGTGACCTGGGGGGAGGCAATCGATAGGATTGGGCCAATCGCTGTGGGTTTTGGTCAGCTTTAAGAGTTGTGCAATAAGGATTTGATTACCTTTATAGTCAACTAGTCCAACGAAACCTCATTTCTTTTTTGTTTTTTTTTTGTGTGTGCTTGGTGTACCTGGCAGAGACTTCCCGACTCTGGGTTGCTAATCATCTAATTGGCATACCTCCCAAGTGTCCCTGATTTGGAGGGACTGTCCCTCTTTTGAGTCCATGTCCCCCTGACCCTTGTCCCTCTTTGAGGTGTAACATGCAGATTTGTATCAATAAACAATTCTCTTGGCCATTTAAAGTGTTAATACTGTTGTAACTGTTACACCCTATCTCCTATCCATCCCTCAATGAGGGGGCGTGGCCTAATTTAACAAATGTCCCTCTTTCCCACCCTGAAAAGTTGCAAGGTATGGATTGGCTAAGGCAGAGACAGTTTAATCTGTTCTGCTCTAATTCATTCACAGCATTCTCACCTGGAGAGGTCATTACTGCTGCTTGATTTAGCCAAAGCTGCTGATGAGCTCACCTGTAACAGTTAATCTCAGGTCTGGGGCACAAGCCTAAAGCAAGTGTTAATTTTACATTCCAGACGAGGTAAACAATAAGGCAGAACAAAAAAAAACCTGACAAAAAGGGAGTTTTTTTCTGTGAGAGGTGCACCTACCAAGAGGGCTTAGGGGGTTATTCATCAAGGGATAGCGGCAGGTAGCGCCTCGTAGCGACAGGTAGCGAACGTCAGACGCTGCACGCAATACCACATTTATGAGGGCGATTTCGGTGAGCGACTCTTAACAACGCCATGTAACGTCCGATTCATCATCACAGACGGCGCTTAGCTTCCGTATCCAGAGAGAGTTCCAGACGATCCTCGCAGCAGTACTGCAAGACGAATCAGGGAATTCTATGGAGACAGCTCCTTTTATAGGGGGTCGGGAGGAGTTACAGCTTTGGATCTTGCAGTAACGGCGCCACCTGGTGGCGGACTACCCAACTGTCATCACTTCTGGGACGACCTGGACTGGATATAGTGAAAAGAAAAAAGTAACTGGAAAAAAGTTGGAGGGAAAGTAAAAATGGACGATGTGAAGAAACTAAAAAAAAAACAGATGAGAGGAGAGAGCAATGAGGGAAGAAGTAGCGGAGCTGATCAGGCTTAGCCGCTAGGTGTCGCTCTTTCCTTTTTCTGTGGAGTTGTGCAGTGCAGCCGCCGGAGCCTAGGGGTCGCTGTGGGCGGCAGAAGCAGGCGGTGAGAGAGCGGCGCGTCTTGTCACTGTGGTGTTCGGTGCGGCGCGTCTTGTCGCTGTGGTGTTCGGTGTGGCGGGAGTCCGGCATGTTTCGCAAGGTTCGCCGGGTGAACGTGAGGAAACGAAATGATTCTGAGGAGGAGGAACGGGAGCACGAGGTTCCGGCCCACAGCCAGGCGCCCGCCATGCCTCCCCCGTCCTTCTCTCAGCCCGACGGGATGCGGACCACAAAGCCCCGGAAAGCCGAGGCCTCCAACTCCCGGGCCAGCCTGCTCAGCTTCCAGGATGACGAGGACGGTAAGTGCTGCTACTGGCCTATCGGGGGAACTACAAGGCCCAGCACGCCTCTGTATAATGGCGGAGGTACTACTGAGCCCAGCGTGCCCTTGCCCACACCTAGGCCTTCATTTTCTAAACCCCCATAGAGGCACTATAATGCTCAGCATGCCCTGTCACCTTCCATAGAGGCACTATAATGCTCAGCATGCCCTGTCACCTTCCATAGAGGCACTATAATGCTCAGCATGCCCTGTCACCTTCCATACAGGCACTATAATGCTCAGCATGCCCTGTCACCTTCCATACAGGCACTATAATGCTCAGCATGCCCTGTCACTTTCCATAGAGGCACTATAATGCTCAGCATGCTCTGTCACCCTCCATAGAGGCACTATAATGCTCAGCATGCCCTGTCACCTTCCATAGAGGCACTATAATGCTCAGCATGCCCTGTCGCCCTCCATAGAGGCACTATAATGCTCAGCATGCCCTGTCACCTTCCATACAGGCACTATAATGCTCAGCATGCCCTGTCACCTTCCATAGAGGCACTATAATGCTCAGCATGCCCTGTCACCTTCCATACAGGCACTATAATGCTCAGCATGCCCTGTCACCCTCCATAGAGGCACTATAATGCTCAGCATGCCCTGTCACCCTCCATAGAGGCACTATAATGCTCAGCATGCCCTGTCACCCTCCATAGAGGCACTATAATGCTCAGCATGCCCTGTCACCCTCCATAGAGGCACTATAATGCTCAGCATGCCCTGTCACCCTCCATAGAGGCACTATAATGCTCAGCATGCCCTGTCACCTTCCATACAGGCACTATAATGCTCAGCATGCCCTGTCACCTTCCATACAGGCACTATAATGCTCAGCATGCCCTGTCACCTTCCATACAGGCACTATAATGCTCAGCATGCCCTGTCACCTTCCATACAGGCACTATAATGCTCAGCATGCCCTGTCACCTTCCATACAGGCACTATAATGCTCAGCATGCCCTGTCACCTTCCATAGAGGCACTACAATGCTCAGCATGCCCTGACACCCTCCATAGAGGCACTATAATGCTCAGCATGCCCTGTCACCCTCCATAGAGGCACTATAATGCTCAGCATGCCCTGTCACCCTCCATAGAGGCACTATAATGCTCAGCATGCCCTGTCACCTTCCATAGAGGCACTATAATGCTCAGCATACCCTGTCACATCCCATACAGGCACTATAATGCTCAGCATACCCTGTCGCCTTCAATAGAGGCACTATAATGCTCAGCATGCCCTGTCGCCTTCCATACAGGCACCATAATGCTCAGCATGCCCTGTCACCTTCCATACAGGCACTATAATGCCCAGCATGCCCTGTCACCTTCCATACAGGCACTATAATGCTCAGCATGCCCTGTCACCCTCCATAGAGGCACTATAATGCTCAGCATGCCCTGTCACCCTCCATAGAGGCACTATAATGCTCAGCATGCCCTGTCACCCTCCATAGAGGCACTATAATGCTCAGCATGCCCTGTCACCTTCCATAGAGGCACTATAATGCTCAGCATGCCCTGTCACCTTCCATACAGGCACTATAATGCTCAGCATGCCCTGTCACCTCCTGTAGAAGCACTATAATGCTCAGCATGCCCTGTCACCTTCCATACAGGCACTATAATGCTCAGCATGCCCTGTCACCTTCCATAGAGGCACTATAATGCTCAGCATGCCCTGTCACATCCCATACAGGCACTATAATGCTCAGCATACCCTGTCACATCCCATACAGGCACTATAATGCTCAGCATGCCCTGTCACCTTCCATACAGGCACTATAGTGCTCAGCATGCCCTGTCACCTTCCATACAGGCACTATAATGCTCAGCATGCCCTTTCACCTCCCATAGAAGCACTATAATGTCTAGCATGCCCTGTCACTTTCCATAGAGGCACTATAATGCTCAGCATGCCCTGTCATCTTCCATACAGGCACTATAATGCTCAGCATGCCCTGTCACCTCCCGTAGAAGCACTATAATGCTCAGCATGCCCTGTCACCTTCCATACAGGCACTATAATGCTCAGCATGCCCTTTCACCTCCCATAGAAGCACTATAATGCTTAGCATGCCCTGTCACTTTCCATAGAGGCACTATAATGCTCAGCATGCCCTGTCATCTTCCATACAGGCACTATAATGCTCAGCATGCCCTGTCACCTCCCGTAGAAGCACTATTATGCTCAGCATGCCATGTCACCCTCCATAGAGGCACTATAATGCTCAGCATGCCCTGTCACCTTCCATACAGGCACTATAATGCTCAGCATGCCCTGTCACCTTCCATACAGGCACTATAATGCTCAGCATGCCCTGTCACCTCCTGTAGAAGCACTATAATGCTCAGCATGTCCTGTCACCTTCCATACAGGCACTATAATGCTCAGCATGCCCTGTCACTTTCCATAGAGGCACTATAATGCTCAGCATGCCCTGTCACCTTCCATACAGGCACTATAATGCTCAGCATGCCCTGTCACTTTCCATAGAGGCACTATAATGCTCAGCATGTCCTGTCACCTTCCATACAGGCACTATAATGCTCAGCATGCCCTGTCACTTTCCATAGAGGCACTATAATGCTCGGCATGCCCTGTCACCTTCCATACAGGCACTATAATGCTCAGCATGCCCTGTCACTTTCCATAGAGGCACTATAATGCTCAGCATGTCCTGTCACCTTCCATACAGGCACTATAATGCTCAGCATGCCCTGTCACTTTCCATAGAGGCACTATAATGCTCGGCATGCCCTGTCACCTTCCATACAGGCACTATAATGCTCAGCATGCCCTGTCACCTTCCATAGAGGCACTATAATGCTTAGCATGCCCTGTCACTTTCCATAGAGGCACTATAATGCTCCGCATGCCATGTCACCTTCCATACAAGCACTATAATGCTCAGCATGCCCTGTCACATCCCATACAGGCACCATAATGCTCAGCATGCCCTGTCACCTTCCATAGAGGCACTATAATGCTCAGCATGCCATGTCACCTTCCATACAAGGAGTGTGCTCTGCCTTCTTTCATAGAGGCACCATAATTGCTCAGGATGCCCTGTTAGGTTCCATAGAATCACTATAGTGCCCTGACGGTTTCTTGGAGACCGACCATTCGAACAGAAGACTACATCCTATTAGTGTTTTTATGAATATTGGACAAAGGCTTTAGTAAAAATAAATAAAACACAGGTTGTTTTGGGCACTGGGTGGGGATACAAGATAATGACAGAAACTTCCTATCTGGGTATAGGTTCACTTTAATATTCGCTGCCAGAAAGCTAATTGTAGGAGAGCTGCGCCATATGAAAAGTAGGCGAATGGCAGGGTTTCACGCAGCGAGGCGTCCCTAATTCAGATGCCCTAGGGGGGACGGACCAAAACCCGAGATAATGGAAATCCTGGGTTTCACTCCACTTTAAACCCCTCTAGCACTTGACTGCCACTATGGCCCTATCACCCAGATCCGTGTCCGACTTCAGTGAAGCAGAAACATTCACATAGTGGAAAGCCTTCCCAGATCAGTACAGGCATGTACAAGGGGCCTAACTCCATTACAGTTCCTCAGGGGTTCAGTTTATGGGACCCTGGACCTGCATTTATTGAAGCAGGGATTTTCCAGTGTTCATGTTTTAGCCCGAAAGTATTTCTTTACACTTGCCCATCCTCTTGGTGCCTGCAGCCATCTGCTCTTTCCTTCCATCAGGGTCAGTCTATCCTACTGGGCCTTTCCCGGGGTGATGCAATGCCTTGCACCTGATAGAATCTGGTCTACATGGCCATTGGGAGTCTTAAAGCAAAATTCTTGTCTGAAACCAAAGAAAAACAACCCTTCCCTCGGTCCATGGTTGTTCTCTGGGATACCGGCTGCACAGAAAGGAAGAAGGTGGCATGTCCCTATCTCCATGTGTGCCCACCGCCCATTCAAGTGAATCTGTGGCAGGCATGCACGGAGCTGGGGGTAGTCTCTGTGTGTCTTTCTCGGTGGCTGCACAGAAAGACACAAAGCTGCATCCTCCTGCCTCAGATTTCAGCGACCTCCCGATGGGCAGCGCCATCTTGAATCCCATCAGGGACTGCGCACGACCCCTGATCTTGCGCCTGCACAGTAGGATGCAATGAAACCACCCAAAGTCCCGTGAGATTTCACTGAGGCTAAAGCCGTGCTGTCATTTACAGACGGCTAAGCTGGCAGGGGGGCAGAGGATTGGGCGCTGAAGCAGCCGGATGTCGCCGCAGTGGCAAAATCCAAAAAGTATGAAGTGGCCCCTTTTTATTTTAGGTCCAGTGTTCCTCTTGAAGTCATTAAAAAGGTTGGCATAGCCACGGAGATAAGGGAGAGATTCAGGTCCGCTTTTTCCTTATGGGGCTCTACGTAATTATTAGTTGTGAACCTGTATTTTATAAAACCTGGGCTGTTTGCCGAGCTAATGAGTAACCTCCTCATTGTGCTGTTTCCTGGCAGAGGAAGACGTTTTTAAAGTAAAGAAATCGAATCACAGCAAGAAGATAGCGAAACTTCTCAAGAAAGAGTATAAAGAGGACCTGGAGAAAACCAAACCCAAGCCCGATGTTATACCTGCACCGGATGGTAACATTTTTTTTTTTTTTAAGCTGTTCAGTGAGGAAGGGACATACGGCTAGTTAAAGTGGATCTGGTTAAAAAACTAAATCGTATTAAATTGCTCCCCTAAAGCGACAGTCAGTGGCGTAGGCGTAAGCTACAGACCAACAACGTTGGTCCGTGTCCTGGTAATTGATTGGATAAAAATACTCACAATTGATTTTGGATTCAAAGGAAAAATTGGGGGGAAACTTAAGGGAAAATTAAATCTTTTTTTGGCTCTTATCTTCCATTTAGCACTATTTTCAATAGCCACTAATTTCTCCTAGCATGAGATTACGAGGGGGGCTTAAACAGCTTATTTAGAATATTGGTATCCTATCAGAAACCAATAGCATACCTGGGGAAAACGAAAATTCGCTATAGCAGGAATACCAAGCAGCATTGAGGGCAGAAAACATCCGAACGGTAATGTACCTGGGGTGGCAGAGCAAAATGAATTGAATTTTTGGTCTGCCTTAAGAGGGCTTAACTCCATGCAGAATAGCATACAGGCTCTGTGCCCTTGAACTACATGAGAGCTACCATCTTGATTTACACCTGAGAGCCCTGATTGTGAAACACTTAGTCAAAAGTTTCTCAGATCTCTGCAGTCATTGCTTACTTCTAGCCAGAAGTAGAAATCCATTAGCTGTAATGACTGGGCATTACCCTGATCACAGCTTGGAGCAGCTAGATCCATTTTAGATAAGTTAATTACATTGTCTGAATGTGGCGCATGATTGTCATAACATGATAAAACATGTAACAGATTCACCCTCACACAGAATTCCTCCAGCAGCTGTTTGTGTGTGTAGAATGTTAGACGAGCTTCCCCGTGCTTCTGAGGCATATCTCTGTTTGGTGTGAAATACTGTGGGCACAGCTCCCTCCTTATAATCATGTGTAATCAGGACTGTCAGCTGTATTGGCTGCTCCCATGTAATTCTAAGAGCGCAGCTATTTTTAATGGGGTTAAAACAGACCAACAGCCTGGCACAGTTGGAAAAGAAAGGTAGCGGAGTTTCCTCTTCCAGCATCATTCAACTGACCTAACTGACAGTGCACAGTAACAGGAAACCAGTGGCGCTTTCTGTTTGCAGGCAGCCTGCACATCCATGCACTGCCATTTTGTTTTTAAAATTTACCACACCAGGATTTGGAAAAAGGTAAAATAATTTTTATGCGCAGCAATCTGAATTTCCCTGGGGAGGGATGCACGTGAGCATTGTTTGTTGTGCTGGTCTGGTTTAAGTCATTTTTGACTTTTGGTCCACTTTAAGCCCTCTCAAAGTTAATGGCACTGATCATCGGAGAGGTGGTTTAGGGGAGTAATTTACTAAACTTTCTTTTTTTTTTTGACTGGAGGTCCACTTTAGGCTTCACAAACCGAAGGTCTTCCCCTCACCGTACAAAACTCCTTCATGTCCTACAAAGTGGGATCCACTGCCATCTTCCTAAGATAACATGGAACGCTCTGTTTACTATTGGAATAATTTCCATGTGATAATTCTGCCAGCATTGTTAATTACCAACATGCACTTCACTGTTGGTTCCTTTACCTATAGCGTCATTTAGATGCACTATAATGCTCAGCATGCCCTGTCCGCTTCCATAGACACACTATAATGCTCTGCATGCCATGTCGGCTTCCATACAGGCACTATAATGCGCAACGTTCCCGGTCGACTTCCATAGAGGCACTATAGTGCTCAGCATGCCCCGACAGCCTCCATAGAGGCACTATAATGCTCAGCATGCCCCGTCAGCTGCTATAGATGCACTATAATGCTCAGCATGCCCTGTCCGCTTCCATAGACACACTATAATGCTGTGCATGCCATATTGGCTTCCATACAGGCACTATAATGCGCAACGTTCCCGGTCGGCTTCCATAGAGGCACTATAGTGCTCAGCATGCCCCGACAGCCTCCATAGAGGCACTATAATGCTCAGCATGTCCCGTCAGCTGCTATAGATGCACTATAATGCTCAGCATGCCCTGTCCGCTTCCATAGACACACTATAATGCTCTGCATGCCATGTCGGCTTCCATACAGGCACTATAATGCGCAACGTTCCCGGTCGGCTTCCATAGAGGCACTATAGTGCTGAGCATGCCCTGACAGCCTCCATAGAGGCACTATAATGCTCAGCATGCCCCGTCAGCTGCTATAGATGCACTATAATGCTCAGCATGCCCTGTCCGCTTCCATAGACACACTATAATGCTGTGCATGCCATATTGGCTTCCATACAGGCACTATAATGCACAACGTTCCCGGTCGGCTTTCATAGAGGCACTATAGTGCTCAACATGCTCCGACAGCCTCCATAGAGGCACTATAATGCTCAGCATGCCCCGTCAGCTGCTATAGATGCACTATAATGCTCAATTTGCCCTTTCTGGTTTCCTAGGTGCGCTATAATTCTCAGCATGCCTTGTTAGCTTTCATAAAAGCACTGTAATGCTCAGCATGCCCTATTAGTTTTCATAAAAGTACTATAATGCTCTGCATCTATACCCAGCATGCATGGCGCTGTTGGCCTCTGTCTGTTCTAGAATACATTTCCTCTCCCAGATTATCAGCATGCAAAGCGAGCTGAACTCGCCTATTGTCTTGCACAATATATTTCCTGATAAAAACAAGAACTAGCACTCAAGAGAGTCTCTGCTATAAACAAATGTATAACCCCTTAACTTCATTTCTTTGACAGCCAATGGCACCCCTGGAGGAACACTGGGCCCATACTGATGGGCACTGCGCTCCTCCGTACCCCTAGGTTGTGGGTAATGGGGCAGCAGTACCAGCATTTCTCCTGTTGGTCCCAGCAGGTGATAGAAGCCCCCTACCCTGGAAACTGGTATAGGGGGCCCCTGGACAGTAGTAAAATAAAAATAAAAAAAACCTTACCAACCCCTATGCAAGAGCGCTGATGCTCTTCCAGATTTGTTTTTTTTGCTGTCTGCCGGAATTAGTTTTAAATTGACCACTGGCACCCGGTGGGATTTGCAAGCGCCATTTGCTGCTGCCTGTCACATGGAGCTGGTGTGCATTGTGGGAAACAGAAAGTAGGTGAGTAACAGGGCCCAGGAATGGGTTTTCCTGGCTGTTATGTAATACAAGACATCTATCAATCAAATGCCCTTCTCCTCCTATTTAAAGTGGAAGTCCAGTCTCCAAACAATAAATAGCTTACATATCTCCGGGATCCAACACAGTGTTGCTGGGGCTATCTTGGACAGGCTGCCCCCCCCCCCCCCCCCCCGTCTTCCCATTCATATAAACTGGACCTTTAATGAAAAGCCCAAACCCTTAAGAAACTATTCCCCAGCATCTAAAATGAATATATTTTAAGTTTTTAGTCTCTGCTTATACTTACCCCCGCTGGGCTGCAGGAAAGGGGGTGAAAAGTGCCGGGTGGGCAGGTTATAGCTGTACTTTGCACAGACAGAGCAGAGCTAGGGTCATACAAGATAAGCTCTTATTCAGGTTGAAGGCCAGGTTTTAATGGGCAGGCAGTAGCATGCACAGACCAGCAGATGTAGCTCTGTGCGGCAGCCACAGGAGCTCCGATAACTGTGTCGCATCCCAGGCAGGGCTCGCCCACGCAGGTTTGAATCCACTTTAAATGACTACCCGTACATGCTTGTGACCAGAAGAAGTGGATTTGTCGCTGTGACAATGATGAGCAAGTGGTATTGTCGGATCGAGCTATCGGGCGAAGCCGTTTTTGGGAAGCAGGGCATCCAATATTGGGATGACCTGGGTATGTGGACCGAATACCGAGGATGGAGTTGGCAGTAGTCTGGGTTTAAGTTGTTTTTCTGCTTTGAAGTTATGACTGCTGTGCCAACCTTTCTACCTCTTATATGACGCTGTTGGGGCGTTTGGATCGTTTTTGACTTTTCATTGAGCTGCTTATCCATCTGTCACTCTATCTAGGAATTCAGTACATCAGGAATGCTGCTATTAAAGAAGAAGAAATCCATGTCGGTAGTGAGCTGGGCGAGGAAGAAATGGAAGTTGATAGTGAAAAAGAAGATGAGAAACCTAAAGCTGGCTCTTTTACCAATTCTGTGTCATCATTAAATGTTCTACGCCCAGGTAATAAATATGTATATAGTTACCCATAGAAGAAGTCACATGACTAGCTTCTGGTAATGTTTATTACCCTAACCAGTTATATGATTAGCAAAGAGGATACACTCCTGATTCTCATTTGTTTTTATATTTTTAGGCTCTATTCAAACCTCTCACAACGCAAGTGAAATTGCTACCCATTATTTATAATGGGCCAGTTCATATTTATACGCAGCGCTTAGATGCAGAAACAATAAATAATCTGGTTATAATTACAGAGGTCATTTTTAGGGCAGAAATTGTCTTGTCTTTTTTAAATTACTTGCCTTACTTTATCGAAGGTTAAAAATATATATACATAAAACCCAGGATTATCACTATCCTGTGTTTTGTTCCTCCCGCCTGGGACATGTCCCTCTGTGTGTATCCCCAGGGAACTCGTGTAAACTCACTTTTTTTATTTGCAATCACACAGTGTATGCGTGGACCCCCAGCCAATCACCGGCTTGGGTTGCAGTAAGCTTTTGCCATGCTGCTCAGAGGGGCTTGCAAAGCTAAATGGCGTGCACACTGGATGCTTCCCTGGGAATTTCACATATAGGGGCATCAAAGAGGAAGACTAGCAGCACTAGAGTCTATTAGATTGGTGGTGGTTTCTCTCTGGGGGTGGTTTTGGTTAAAAAGAAAAAATATAAAAAAAAAAAAAAATCTGGCACAGATGGCCTCAATCCAGACAATTAAAAAAAGTAACCCTTACTTGCAAGTTGAAAACCACTCACATAGGAACCGGGTGTCCCATCCCCCGAACCCTGACCACACACTGGAATGGTCGGTCCCTATGTGAGCTGTTTTCAGCTTTTAAAAACTTGCAAGTAAAAGGTTAAGTTTTCTTTTGCTATTTCTACGTGGACTGTATTTTTCCCCATCTCCAGGGTTGAGCTGCATATACCACCTTGAGACTGTATTTTCATAAAGCTAAAAAATATTACCTTGTCTGGAATCCCACTTTACTTGATCTGGAAGTGGTTAAATGCAGGTTCTCCTTATGTCGCACATTGCGTGTTAACCATAAACACTTGTGACATTACAGGAGAGATACCAGATGCCGCTTTTATTCATGCGGCTCGCAAAAAAAGGCAATTGGCTCGGGAGCTTGGGGATGTTCCATCCTTGGATGCAGATGGCAACAAAAGACTGGTACGTGAGGATGAAGATGAGGACGATGATGAAGACGACGATGAAAAGAGGCGGATTGTCTTCTCTGTACGAGAGAAATCGCAGAGGCAGAAGATAGCAGAGGAAATTGGTAATCTATCCTATAGACAAATTGTCTTATCTGGGGTTTCCTGCCACTTCCTGTCCTAGATTTGCAGACTTTCTCATTTTTATAATACAGTCGTATGTTTTACTTTTTGCCAGGTATCGAGGGAAGCGATGACGAAGCTCTGGCAACGGGGGAGCAGGATGAGGAGTTAAGTCGTTGGGAGCAGGAGCAGATACGTAAAGGAATTAGCATACCACAGGTAGTTGTTTTCTTTGTCCATGATTTTGGCTTTAGGGCTACACCTGGCTCCCTTTGTCATTTTTCTTTGCTAAGGTGGTTGGCTAGCTACCGGTGGCCCTTGGCTATAGTTGGCGGGTGCCTCTAATAAGCAGTGATTAGCAGCAGGGAGGTGGGAATTGTACTGTCCCTACATGTTTTTATGCAAATGTAGTCTTTCCCTTTGGAATTAAGATTCAGCAATCCATTTTCTATATTTCCTGCTTAATTGGGCGGCATCTAATCTTTATTTTTCAAAAACAAAAGGGCGCTCACCTTTTGTCCCCTGCAGATGATCAATCTTGAGAGGAGGGGAAATGCGGTTGATAACTTTTTAAAGTGGCACTATAGTCAAGTCGGCCTCATTTATTGTATGGCTGCCAATCACTAATGGAGTTCCTCCTCTTAAGTTGTCAGTGTATTTAAAGTGAAAATATGTAGACCAGAAACTGTAATTGGATGAGCACAGCCCAATATGGTTGTGATTAATCAAAGGAAAAGGGGGTGCCTGAAGTATTGGTGCTTGTAAAGCTCAATCAAATACAAGACAAAAAAGGGGTCACTCTGGTATGCCCCATACATGCGCCAAATACCATCCGCACTCACCCTAAGTAAGTAGTACAAACCAATAAATTGTTTTCCAAATTTTTTATTGAGTTTTTCAGAAGTCATAAGTTACATATGGCAATTATACACGCACTGGGTATAGACATTTATAATGTGGATCACATACAGAAGAATAGGAGATGCATTACTAAAATTACAAATCAATGTAATTAGCTGAAGAGAACATCTGACTACATTCTCGGCGATAGTTGTAATGTGACACATATGAACTATATACTATGTTGACCAATAAAAATATCTTTATCATACTAGCGTAGTTATTAATGACGTATCATGAAAAGCTTGTGGAGACTGCATCGGTGTGACCAGTACTTATACAACTTATACCATACATATAACATTACTACCTCTTAACGTTTAACTAGAAGTATTGAGAAAAGAAGAGTAAAAAGAGGGGAGGCAGTGAGAAAAGAGAAAAAGGGGGAAAGGGGGGGAGGGGAAGAGGGAAAATACCTCTGGCCAGGTGAGGGCCCTCGCTCTCCCTTACAAAGGTCTATTAAACTGGGTGCACCGGGTCTGTTTGGTTTCGAGTCAGGCCTACATAGTCAATCCAGGGGGACCAGGTCTTGAGAAATTTATTGTAGGTATCATTCTTTATGGCCAAACTAGTTTATAAATGCACACCTAACACTATGAGTTATAGATCAAAAGTTCATTTATTAAAGTACAAACTAAAGTTCATGTGTCTGCTTGGCATGCAAGTTCCTACACAGGATACAGTGCACAGAATATAAGACACATTAGATCACCAAAACTACAGACAAGGACATTATATACAGTATATACATTATGTACAGATATTATGCAGGTAAGCCAAGGTACTGTTTTTGTTCATGCTACATATGGCTATAGTGCTCCCACAGTACTCCAATGGCTGCTGCAGAGTTTGTATCAGACGAAATGCAATAGGGTAGAGGTACCTGAAAGTGCAGGAGGCACTTATGGATTTAGAGCTGCTGTGCTGCTGTCTGATAAGCGGTGCACAAAATGTTGTTCACAAAGTTCATGCAGGAGTCAAATAGACTGAGGCCGCTGCGAAGTGTTCAATGCAAAAATGAGTCCAGTATGCAACTTCAGCTGACACGTATTTCGGTAAAACCTTCGTCCGAGCTGCTGTGCGAAGTGACAGAGATGCAGGATGCAGGAGGAGCGGTGACACTGCACTTTCAGGTACCTCTACCCTATTGCATTTCGTCTGATACAAACTCTGCAGCAGCCATTGGAGTACTGTGGGAGCACTATAGCCATATGTAGCATGAACAAAAACAGTACCTTGGCTTACCTGCATAATATCTGTACATAATGTATATACTGTATATAATGTCCTTGTCTGTAGTTTTGGTGAACTAATGTGTCTTATATTCTGTGCACTGTATCCTGTGTAGGAACTTGCATGCCAAGCAGACACATGAACTTTAGTTTGTACTTTAACCCTTTAAACGCCAGCCACGTAAATTTTACGTGGCTGCCTCTCCAACAGTTAAACGCCAGCCACGTAAAATTTACGTGCCTGACTTTCCCCAGTAAAAAAAAAAAAAGTAAAAATAAAAGACACTTACCTGACCCCTCGTTCGATCCGGTCGGGTCTCCTCTTCAGCCAGAGGGGCTCCGATCGCCCATCGGGGCTCCTCCGGCTGCAGGGGAGGGCCCGGAACAGGGTGCCCCCCCCCCATTTCAGCAGCCGCCCGGTTTACTGTAAAAAAAAAAAACAAAAACAAAAAAAACCAGTCACCTACCTTTGTCCCCGCCGGCTCCCGCAGGCTCTCCTCTTCACGGGGGGGGGCTCCGATCCCCCCCCCCCGCTCTTCTGTCTTCTGGAGGGGGCATAACAGCCCTCCTCCCTTGCCTCTTCCGATGGCGGCCGCCATCTTGGTGACGTCACGGGGCGGGGCCAGATGACGTCACCGCCGGGTGTCATCGGGGCACCCGGCAGTTCGTTTCTCAGATGCCGGTGACGGCTGGGCGGGGAAGGAGGGAGGTAGGCGATCCTCCGATCGCCTGCCTCCCCCCTTCTCTGCCCAGCCGTCACTGACAGCAGATCGCCGCGGGACACAGAAGATGAAGATCGGAGGTGAGTAAAGTAAAAGTTTTTTTTTTTTTTTTTAATAAACTTTTTTTAAAAAAACGTGTCTTGTCTTTTTTTTTTACCTTTTAACCCTTTGTGAACTGGTAAGGGGTCCATGTGACCCCTTATACCAGTTCACAGGGCTCGGGGGTCTGGCAAGTCACCTGCGCTAGCGGGTGGCTTGCCATTAACCCCCGGCACCCCCATTACCTGCCTCCCCAAAGGCCGGGGGGGGGCAGAAGAGCCCGGGCCCACATGGGCTATGTGGGCTCGTAGGCTGCAGGGTGGGGGGGCCACAAAAGCTGCCCCCCCCACTCTGTGCCTACAAGCCCCCATAGCTGGTCCCGGGCTGGTTACTGTGGGTAAGGGGGACCCCACGTCATTTTTTTTTTTGATTTTTAAGGGTTTTTAACCCTTAAAAATAAAAAAAAAAAATGGGGTCTCCCTCCCCTGGGAGGGGGGACCCTATGTCATTTTTTTTCTCGATTTAACCCTTTGTAGTGTGGATGGTTTTTGTGTTTTTTTTTGTGAATGTTATAAAATACTTGTTTCAGTTAGGGGGGGTCTCCTGGGCAGGAACGGGGGGCTACCGATAAATATGTGGTACCGTTCTAATCGGTAGAAATGGGGCTTTCACATGCAATATGATTTTCCTTAATAAAATACATTTTTTATTTAAAATAAAGGAGTCAATTTTCTAAAAAAAAAATTTTATTTATTTATTTTTTTTTTCACTTAATAATATTGTAAAAAAAAAAAAAAAATTACAAACAAGACATTTCATGTTAAAGTCTAAACTCTGCTGCAAAAAAAAAAAAATATATAATTTTTCTGAAAGTTCCAGCAAAAATGGCGCAAAACATGTCGCAAAACATGACGCAAAATGGGGAAAAATGGCCTGTCAACAGAGGGTGACAAAATCTCAAGTAGGCTGGCAATTAAAAGGGTTAATAGTACCTATGCATGTTGGGTATTGTTCTGTTCGGGGGACCTTGCGCTTTCAGACTTAGCTTGTTTTTTCTGGTTTGCATATTTATATTTTAGGAAAAGGTGTTTTTTATTCAGCTTTTTTATAAATTTTTTAGGGAAACCCTGCGCAACCAAAGAATTCTTTGAGGAATTAATTCCAGAAAGATGAGCCCACTACAGCAAGCTGGGTACCCTTAGAAAGCTTAACGTGTGTACTTTCAGGGAATATATGGTTTATGGGGGATATTCCAAATGTAAAGGGTTGTTTTGGTTGAAAAATCGCAAGGTGCGCACTTTGTCTGCAGAGCTGAAATTTTCAAGTAAAATTACCGTTACGCACATGCTTTACTTTGGGGTGTTTGGCAACTCTTCCCTTGACAGAACCTATGCATGTTGGGTATCGTTCTGTTCGGGAGATGTTGCTTTTTCAGATTAAACTTGTTTTTTCTTGTTTGTATATAGTTTTTTTAGGAAAATGTGGCTTTGATTCTGCTTTTTTATCCTTTTTTTAGGGAAACTCTTTGCAACCAAAGATTACGTTGAGGGATTACTTCCAGAAAACTATGGCCACATCCACAAGCCTGGTACGCCTAGAAAGCCTGAGGTGTGTACTTCCAGAGAATATATAGTTTGTGGGTATTTTAAATGTAAAGGGTTGTTTTTCTGGAAAAACCGCAAGGTGCGCATATTGCATAGCATAGTTGTATTTTATCTGAAAATCTCCTAAAGCGCTGTTTCAGTTTGGGGGAGTCTCCTGGGCAGGAAAGGGTGTCTACCTATACATATGTGGTACCGCTGTAACCGGGAGAAATTGGGATTTCACACGCAATAAGATTTTATTGACAAACTTACATTTTTTATTCCAAAAAAAACTACAATATGTAAAAATTTTTTTTTTTTTTTTTTGCACATATTTCACCCAAAAATATTAAGAATACACCTAACAAATGACAAACAAGACATTTCATGTTAAAGCCCAGACTCTGCTGAAAAAAACAATATATCATTTTCCTGGGAAATCCCTGGAAATCCCCTCAAAAATCACAGTTGAACAAGGGGAGCGCAAAATAGTGCAAAATGGTCTGGCAACAAAGGGTGACAAAATCTCAAGGTAGGCTGGCGGTTAAAGGGTTAATAAATGAACTTTTGATCTATAACTCATAGTGTTAGGTGTGCATTTATAAACTAGTTTGGTTCTATATAGCACTGGGATATTCATCCCTATTATATATTTGCACCCAATTATTTCTCAATTAATCTTCTTTGTGGTTGTTACATTTGAGTGTGCTTACCTATCTTTACTTAATCATTCTTTATGGTCGACATCTTTTCATTACTCATGGTGTCGAAAATCTTGTTTTGAATTTCCGGCCAAGGGATGTTTGGGGTTTTCCAATTTCTAGCAATAGTGGTTTTAACTGCCGCAAAAATATGCTGAGCCAGTTTCCATTCTGACAAACCAATAAATTCTAAAAGTTATCTCTAGTTTATTAAATTCAAACAATAGATCAACAAGGACCAAATGGACATCACATGGTTAAAAAACATGTACACAAAACAGATAAAAAGGAAGAGGGTGGGGGGGACTCTAGGCAGGCTATTGTAAATGTTCAATAATCTTATTTGACCTATACACAATCACGTATCAAGAGTATAGGGATATATATCTGTATGGTATTAGACATGGAGCATGTATGGGGCATACCAGAGTGATCCCTTTTTTGTCTTGTATTTAAAGTGAAAGGCCAGTTAAATACTACCCACCCTCTCCTGGTGCTGAGACAGGGGTGGGGTCATTACAAGGAACACAAAACCATTACCTCACCCATGGTCCAGCACTGCTTTCCCGCTTCCGTGCAGCTGCCGCCGCACAGACAGGAAGCTGCACGCATCCGCACATTCAAGTAAACCGCCACCAGGAGAGGGGTGGTGGGGAGTGGGCATGTTCCAGACACTGACTGGCTTTTTAAAAAATTGTATTCACCTGAACTTTTAAACCGTTTTGGTTGAGCTACAGTGTTTCTAAAACTGCTGAGTTACAGAGTTGCAAAACCCTGTTTTGTTATTTTTATTACTAAGTTGCATGTTGTTTTTATCTTCTAGGTTCAAGCCCCCCCACCGGCTGAGGCCAGTAACTTGTTCTACCCTAGCACCTACCAGGGGATACCGTACGGTTCGTCCTACAATGCCCCTTACAACTACTCTGCTTATGGATCTGCTGAAACAAAACCTCCAAAACCAGATAATTCTGTCTCTTTCAAAACTCCCAGTAATGAGATGACTCCTGTTACTATTGATTTGGTAAAGAAACAGCTTAAAGACAGGTAGGGCAGACTGACTTTCTTTTGGGGGAACTACCACAGGCTTTCAGTTACCTGGGGCTCTGTTTTTTGGGGGCCAGGAACGTAAAGCTGTTGGGTAACACCAATGAACATCTTGGAAGAACTCAAGGATGGAATCAAGATTTGAGCACATTGCTCAGTGAGGTTGCTTTCTGCGCCAGAGCTGTGTCTGTCATGTTGTGCCCAAAAATAAAACGGAGAGATGGCACTGTGTCTCACTGAGGGCAACAGGTATATAGGGTCGCTCTTACATGCTGTTCTTCATTTTATTACTGCATGGCTCAATGCGTTCTATTCACAGCCAGGAGTTTGTGTGTCATCCTTGGAATTTCCTGCTTAACTTGCAAAGAGTCTTTTTATTTTAGTAAGATGAAGCCCTCAAGTTAAAGCGGACCTTCACTCTGAATAAGAGTCTATCTTATATGTTTCCCACACCCTGTACATACAGATTGTCCACATTAAAAATCATCCTACCTGCATCTACTGCATGTTATGAGCCTTTAAACACCCAAGATGGCGGCTTATGGAAGCCGCCATCTTATCAGGCAGCCTGCTAACAGGAAGTGCCTCCTGACTGTGCTGCTCTGCATTCTGGGACTGCTGACCTTTACCTGACCCCAGCTCTGCTCTGTCTGAGCAAAGCACAGCTATAACCCCGTCCCCTGTACCTTATCCCACTCTCCTCAGTAAGTGTGATGCTTCTGATTCAAGATGGCGGCGCCCGTATCCTAAATTCCTGAACAGAGTTGCAGCCCAGTGGGGGAAAGAATAATAAGTTAGTGACTAAAAACGTAAAATATATTAATTTTAGATGCTGGGGAACCGTTTTTTTAAGAGTTTGGGCTTTTCATTAAATCACGCTGAAGGTCCGGTTTAAGAAAGGCTGACATTTACAAGCTGCTTTTAGTCAGGAAAATAAAGACAACATGATGCAGGCTGGCTGTGAACCTACAATAAAACATAACTTCAGTATGACCTTATTTTGGTGAAATCAGTTTAACCAGTGTTTCCCCCAACCCTCTCCTCAAGAGCCACCTACAGGTTTTGCTTTGCAGATCTTCACACAGTCGCACAAGTAAAGTAATAAACTATAGAGCAGGCTATATGGAGATCCACAAAACATAACCTATTGGTGGCTCTTAAGGAGAGAGCTGGGGGAACGCTGGGTTTAACATTTTTTTTTTTTCTGTGACCCCCATTGTGGAGACCTAGCCTAAACTTCCTGTCCTCAATGAGCAAGCAGGTTCTATCTCCCTAATGGGGCCCATCTAAGTCATTCCCACTTTGAACAAAGCTAACAAGGGTTTTGCATGGAGTTCAACTTTTAATCTGCACACATTTTTGAAACCTTTCTAAAAAGATTATATAAAACAATAAAACACAGAGCTACAAAAGTGAACCAAACACACATAATCTTTCAATGTGAAAAAATCAATAGGAAATAAATCGATAAACAGATACATTCAAAAAAGTCCTTAACGTGATGACATCCAGTGAAAAAATGTAGTGACAGTAATCCTCCACCATCTGTAGTAAACTCTTACCAGAGGGACTTCAAATCAAAGGCTAAAAAGATTGGTGTACTCTGCACTAATACAAGAGGAGCTTGTATTCTACACACTTGTATACGTATCTTGGTGCTGTGGTGCTACAATGGATGAGACCATCATAAACAATCAAAGCAGGGTTTGATTCAGGGTCCAGGGATCGAAATGGAAGTAGTTTATTAGATCAAAAGATTTGATTTTTTTCGGGGACCACAAGGGGAACCTTCATCAGGAAACAAGCCAAACATACAAAAATACTAAAGCATAGTCTGATCTTGCAGACTAGCTTTGGAACTGTATTTGCATTGCTTTTCAATATCCATCTGCAGTAAGAGATGGGAGAAGTGGGAGTTGAAAGTCGATTGGCACCCAGGTGGTTTAAAAAATGTTTTTCATATTTTAAATGAATCATTTTTTTGTGGTTGCATGATTATTAATATGCTCATACACTCACTGAATTGTTTTCTGCCAAAACCAGGCTTAGTGCAATGGAGGAAACTCACAAAGCAAATCTTGAAGGCTACGAGAAGCATCAGCAAAGCAGACAAGACTCTAATAATGCAATTAGCAGACTGGAAGGGTGTTCAGGGGATAATGCTGAACGGTATCAGTTTCTTCAAGAAATGCGAGGGTATGTCCAAGACTTGCTTGAGTGTTTCCGTGAAAAGGTAAGCGTGCAGTTGCTCTCTGTTTTTTAAAGTCGCGGTCACTCTACGCATCCTATTTTCAGACATACTGTGTATCTAGTGTTTGTGGGTTTTTTTTTCTTGAAACCATAACTTTTAACAAATTACATTCTAGGATTGCTTTGTTTTTTCGATTTACCTTTTTCTCCTTTATTTAAAGCCCATTGTTTTATCACACATTCCTGGCTTGGATATAACGTTTTTGAATAAGATGTGAGCCAAAGCTTTTCTTTGTCCCAGTGAAGCCAGTGACTAAACATCTTGTTGTAAGCCATTGGTGTCACCATGTGCTTGAAGCATGTCTGTGTCAATCCCCATACAAATAGCAATAAGGAAGAGAGAGCGCTCAAACTGCCACCATGTTCATTTTAAACAAGCCAGACTGGTTGTGGAGAATATAGGGAAAAAGACAGTGGCCCATCTAATGTGCCCTTTTTTGTCCGAGGTGTAGACCTGTGTCCAGGGGCCCATACCCCTCCTCTGGCGCTCTGGAAGAAAAGGATGTTACTAAGTACTAGCCATGCAGCGTGCCGAACATTTTGCTTCGGCTCATTTCTTTTTCATCTTTTAAATTTAAAAAAAAAGTTTGCTTTAGGATTCCTTTTTTTAATTTTATGCCTTTTGGAGATCATTTCCTTTTCAGCTTGCTTAACTGTTCACAGTAATCGTGACCAGGGAGTTCCAAACCTTTTATATGCCATTGTATGTATGTATGCTACTAAGCAAGCTTCGACTGAGATAAACTCCAGACCGATCTGGCCATCCAAGCTGCTTGGATTGTCGGCCATAAATGACTCAATGGCCTTGATTCACTAAGGCCTTGATTCACAAAGGGTTGAAAAAAACTCTCATGGTAGTAAAAAAATCAATTCATGAGAAAAAAGCCTGAGAATTCCAATGTTAGTGAATCACCAGATAGGAAAACAATGAAAGGCAATGGCACTTTTTACTACAGGTAAAAAAGGGGTAAAAAGTTCAATACTTTTTCCAGGAGTAGAGTCTTTCTATCTGGTGATTCACTTTCATTGTCTTTCTATCTGGTGATTCACTAACAGTGACATTCTCAGGCTTTTTTCTCATGAATTGAATTTTTTACTACCATGAGAATTTTTTTCAACCCTTTGTGAATCAAGGCCTAAGAGTTGAAAAAAATTCTCATGGTAGTAAAAAATTCAGTTCATGAGACAAAAGCCTGAGAATGTAAATTCTAGTGACCATCAGAATCGCCAGATAGACAATGAAAGTCAATGGCACTTTTTTACTCCTGAGAAAAGTATTGAACTTTTTACCCCTTTTTACCTGTAGTAAAAAGTACCATTGACTTTCATTATCTTCCTATCTGGTGATTCAGTAACAGTGACATTCTCAGGCTTTTTTCTCATGACTTGAATTTTTTACTACCATAAGAATTTTTTCAACTCTTGGTGAATCGAGGCTTATGTCTTCTTTAAAGACAGGGCGGGTGGGCTGGCTATCCGTGAATGTAGTTCAAATGTAGAGAATTGAATCCCTTAAGCGAAACTATACAGGGCATTCTAATAAGGGAAGTGAGACAGGTAAAATGCCTCTAACGTGGCTCAATGATGCTTCCCTAATAAACAAATCTAACTTCGCAGTGTCGGGCTTAGTTAATATTAACTGTCACACTGCCTCACAGAATAGGTAGACATCCTGTAATTTAAGGCTCTTTTTTTTGTCCTCCTGAAGAGAACAATAAACAGGGCTTATATAAGCCATTGTCCTATGCAATCTTCTATGTTGGCAGTGTTTTATAAGATGACAGGGGCGAAAAACACTTTGGGTCTGCAAGTGTGTACAAACAGGGTGCGACCTGTAGCTTATTAAGTTCTTTCCTTCCCTATAGATGCCTGTGCAAACATTTCTTAATTAAACTGCACAGTGTATAGAAGAAGAGCAAACTCATGGACTTCAGCTCTGTCATATTTATTTAGTTCTCCCTTCTACAAGAAGTTGTCGTTTAAAATCTTTGGTGAAATTCAACAGAAATGTTTCGGTCTTCATTTTATGCGTTTAAAGAGGAATCACAGGTTTAAAGTGATAAGGCAAAGGTAATTGTTACATCATTGCGTCAGGCTACATTTCTGTAGGCTGACGCTACAGGCTACTGTCCTAAGCTGTTTTCTGTTTTTAAATTGAAGCAGAAATGGCTGAGATATCGAGGTTTACAGGTTCAGCCAATGACATTTTCTTTTTCATCCTGTCCCCCAATCAGCTCAGCAGAGGAAGGCAGGATTGCTGGTCCCGCCCCTCCCTCTGTCTCCTCCTCACATTGCTGTTGGCGCAGAGAGCTTGTTACTTTGCAGTATCACAGATTCAAGGGCCACACCCACTTTTTTCAGAAGAGAAATCGTCAGGTGAAAACATAAACCTTGATATCTCGGCCATTTTTCTTAAATTTAAAAATGGAAAACCGTTTAGGACAGTGCCAAACGTAGCCTGACGCAATGGTGTAACACTTACCTTTGCCTGCAGTAGCGCTTTAATTGCCCGTCATACCTCTGCTTTTTTTTTTACGAGTAGGGAGGAAGTATTTTACCAGCTGCACCCATTTTTTTCTGTGTTTCATAGCAAAGAATTAAGAAAGTGCTTAGTGGAACAGGTGTTCATACGCTGCACTTCCAAATGGATAATATACACAGAAAACAGAATTAGCATCAATTTGGATAAAAGGAAAAGCACGCTGGTATATGACGACAAACCCACCAGATTTGGCTCTGCATGAAATCTATGATCACATTAAAATGAAACAAACCCCAGCGTGGTTGCTGGCCTTCACCTGGGGCATCCCAAACGGGGACGTCCCACTGTGCAAAACTGCCTGGGGCGCTGCGAAACTCGCCTCTTCCTGGCTCCCTTGCCAATGTAAACATTGAGCTGCTGCATTCCGGCATCTCTTGGCTGTGAGCGGGCTTCTGTCCTAGCCATTCAGACAGGCTGGGGGCTAGAGCGTGGCTGATGCTTGGGCCTGCTCCAGATTACAAATAAAATATATATGTAGAACACCGCGCACACACTTAATAACAGGAACTTTCAGGACTAAACAATTTCTATTAAGAATGCTTAACGTGTGCAACTTCTTATTCCAGAAAAGATGGGCAGCAGTATATATAAAAGACACAGAGCAATAATAGGTTACCGTATATACTCGAGTATAAGCCGAGTTTTTCAGCCCACTTTTTGGGCTGAAAAAAGCCGCCTTGGCTTATACTCGAGTCAGTGAAAAATGGAGGAGAAAAAGTGGCGGGGCCGGATTACCTTAGGGGCGGATGGAGCTGCCGCCAGCGTTCCCTCTAACGCAGCGGTTCTCAACCTGTGGGTCGCGACCCCCTTGTTTCTGCCTAAAAAATACTGACATTAAATTTTAATGTCAGTATTTTTTAGGCAGAAACAAGGATTTATAATAATATATATATTTTTTTTTTATCTTATCCCTACTTTGGTGTCAGTTCAGTGCAGCCTTTGGGTTATTTAGTGGGGCAGCTTCAGAGCCCCACCATTCCTTCTTATTAGTGTATTGATCTGTTATTTTCTTATGCAGTGAGGGGGTATTTGCAGGTCTCCTATGGAGTGAGGGGGTAATTACAGGACTCTTATGGAGGGAGGGTATTTTCAGGGTTCTCCATCTTTTTCTATTTTCCACATTCCCGCCATCTTTTTCTGTTTCCCACATTCCCTCCATCTTTCTCTCTTTCCCAGATTCCCTCCATCTTTTTCTCTTTTTGAAATTTACCGGTAGCTGCTGCATTTCTCACCCTAGGCTTATACTCGAGTCAATAACTTTTTCCATTTTTTTTGTGGTAAAATTAGGTGCCTCGGTTTATATTCGGGTCAACCTATACTCGAGTATATACGGTAATTATAACAAAGGAACAAGGTGATTAATAAATGTCCCATAACACATGCACTTCAGATGAAAGGCAACACACACAGCAGAATGATATCCACCAGAAGGATCTGTATGAAATGCAAAATGCTCCTGCCAGCATTTAAAGTGCTTGCTCCAGATTGCCATAAACAGAGCAGTTTGCTGAACATTAAATATGCTCGGCAAACAGTTCTATTTGGACGAGAGCCCACGCATTTGGCATAAGACCAGAGTTGAGTTTTACTGGGCGATCTCGGAGGTTTCAAACTGAGGGAAATCCCAAATCGGGATGCACGGAGGGGGGAACATCCCAGGTTTTGTTCCACTTCAAATAGACTGATCACATTAAATAGACTGAATTTAGTTCCGCATGAACACAACCTTTCTATTACTGCTTAAATGTGCAAGGGTTCACACATGCAATTCCACTCTCTGTGCTCATATTAGGTAAGCTGAAATTGGGATGTTTCTGGGCAGCGAACTCGCCGGGACCTACTGCGCAGAAGAGGGAAGCGTCTATCAGTTTTTTTTTTTCCTGGGTTAAGGGTAGGTGAACCTTTTTAATGTGATCATAGAGAGTAGAAGTTAAATGTGTAAAACCCTTGAACCTTCAAGCAGATATAAAAGGTTTACCATCGTGCAAATTAAATTGAGGCTATTTAAATTGGGCCAACACCCAGGGGTGATCGGCCCGGGAATCTATAAGATTCCCGGGCCGATCACCTCACACACCGCGGGACATCCGAGATCGGGATGTCCCGCGGGGTGAAACCCCCCCAAAACCCCCGAAAAACCTTACCTCTCCAGCCGCTGCTGCCGCCGCCTCACTCGCGCTCCTCTAGACGTGCCCGCGCCGGCCGTCTCTGAATGGCCGGCCGCGGGCGCGCACACACGTCAAAAGTGACGCGCGGGAGGCGTCGGCGGGCGCGATCCCTTGTCCGTCACTTGTCCGTCGGCGGGCATTGGACAGCCCAGTCACGTGGGAGCGTGGAGAGGTGAGTTTTCGGGGTGTTTGGGGGGGTTTCAGGCAGCGGGCACCCCCGATCGGGGTGCCCCGGGGAAGTGGACCAATACCCAGGATAGTCAAAATCCTGGGTGTTGGTCCACTTTAATGAGATCATAGACTTCATGTAGAGCTAAATTTGGTCTATTTTATCATATACCAGCGTGCTTTTGCTATTTATATCATTGCTTGGAAGTGGCTCAGTGCAGCCGGAAACAGGTTTCCCAGACCCTCATCTTTGATCCCCCCTTTGTGGAAACAGCATTTTGCAGTAAGAGGAGGGTGAGTTATTCGTGTAGCCTACAATTCCCTTTACATCCTTTTTAGTTAGTGCTTTCAAGACTTCATAGGAATCATGAATAACTTTTTTTTATGGCTTAAGCATATTAGAAATTGAAATGATGGCTTCATGCAGGTCTGTACCATGCTGTATCCAACTTGCCATTTCTAGCAATTGGACACTATACATGTAATGAAGTAGGGGCAAGTCCCCCCAGAGGGTAGATTCCTTTTACTCATAGACTGCCCTTCTCTTCTGTTTTGACTTGAGCTGTGTTGATATGAGAAGAGGGGGGTTAGTCTGTGAGCGGAGCTCCTCTTATTGCTTGGTTTAACCTGCCCTCCATGCCGTGCACAGAGGCTGCCTATTACGAATGTTGTTATATTTTTTCAGGTTCCTCTGATAACCGAGCTCGAGTCAGCAATGCACCAGCTGTACAAACAGCGAGCTGCCCGCCTTGTCCAAAGACGACAAGATGATATTAAAGATGAATCTTCGGAGTTTTCGAGCCATTCAAGTCAGTCCATCTTGAAGGTTTTTATTATTCATTAAACAACCTTGTTAGTAAATGTTTGCTTAACCATTTTAGTTCTGGTTTAGCAAGTCCCTTTAGTGTCTCCATTAACCAGGCGTATTGCCTTAAAGCAGACCCAATCCCGGGGCATCCCTATTTGGGATGCCTCCGCTGTGTGAAACCTCTCAGATCGCCCATACAAGCTAGCTTTTCCCTGGTCCTACAAGCCCATGAGTGGGCTCTCATCCAATCCGCACCAACTATAATCAAAAGGGGTAAGCCATTTAAATTTGGACGGGGGAGGGGCGTCGCTGGCACAGTCTATATGTAAGATCTTTGTATGTTTGCTTTGTCCCGTTTTTTCATCCCGCTGTGTCCCCTTTTATGTAGTCTATTGCTGTCTTTTCACCTTGAGTACATTGCTGCTATTCTTATTTTGATTCTTATTGCACTTCGTCACTTTGTATATTTTGCACACTTTATAAATATATTGCATTCGTTGTAATATATATATATATATATAATTATAGTACTTCGCACTTTTGAGGAGAAATAGGACACAGCCATGTGAATATAGGGACATATCAACACTTGGGTATGCACAGCTCAACCAATTAATGTATACTAAGGGTGCTCGCCCTAGGGACCTATTTCTATACACACACTTCTCTTAAATTGGCAGGGCTCCAGGGTTAGCCCTCCATTCAGTCCTCATAAATCAGGCTGCACTCCTTTTCAAAATATACTACATCTGTTTATTTATCAAAAAGTTAATACATCAATTTTTATATACAGCAAAACAATACATCACACATTACACATTAAAAAAAAGTGAAGTGGTACAGGTCCACGAAGCGCGTAGGTGAGAAGGTAAGTGGGGAGGAACTGGGCTGACTACTACAATTACATTGTGATATATTGATTGCATGAATTCATATTCGGTTCCTGATGTGTATTGCTGACGTTTTGGAGATAATTAGTGACACTGTATAGGTTAATGCATGATTGCACTTAGACACTTTAGCACTCTGCACTATTGAGGGCACTTTATTTATTTTAGTATATGCACATGATATATATGCTGTCTTTTTAAGGGAACAGCATTATAGCATAAAAGATTATATATATTTTCATATAATTGAGGATTTTGAGCACTAGCACATAGCAACTTGTCCAGAAAAACGTCAGCGTATACATATTGGTTGATATGAATATATGTGAGGGATTATAAATTTAATGGAGTATTGAGCAGTGAGACACATGAGAAAAGAGTGTCATTACATTTGAGCCCTGGAGTTCCTCCCCACTTGGGGGTTTTTTAATTTATATGTTTTTTTTTTTAATGTGTGATGTATTGTCTTGCTGTATATAAAAATTGATGTATTAACTTTTTGATAAATAAACAGATGTAGTATATTTTGAAAAGGAGTGCAGCCTGATTTATGAGGACTGAATGGAGGGCTAACCCTGGAGCCCTGCCAATTTAAGAGAAGTGTGAATATAGGGACATATACCTGAGATGTGACCTTGTTTTTGCTGTGCCAGCAGCGCCCTCTAGTGTAATGTTCATGGTACTAGTTTGCTTTTTAAAATGAGATTTTAATCAATTGTAGTTGTATATATCAATAAAAGATTATTTCTGCATTACTTGGAGTAGTGCAGATTGTTACTTGAGCTCTGGGGGCTTTGTGGAAGCCTCCTTGTGGGAGTGTGTCTAATGTTCGGGAAAAGGCAAACAAGCAGCTACATCCCCAGCAGCGGACACGCTCTCGCCGCAGCCTATGTGAATGGCTGTGGGCAGGAGTGCATGCACAGCCCAAAGATGCTGGTGATGTATTTGCTCTCACTCCCCCATTTACAGTGGCAAGAGAGCAGGAAGCATAATTAGTTTTGCTAGTTTTTGCTTCACACAGCGGGGCATCCCAGCCTTGGAAATTTCTAAATACCATGGCTGATTGCTTTGGGTTTGGTTCTGCTTGTTTCCGCTATCTTTCTGGTGTAGCTTAAAAGGTTGCTAGAAAATAAAAACCCCGGACACTTGTTTTCTCTCCCACACAGCAGGTCCTGGCTGATCCACCACTCGGATACCTTTTTGGCTTCTGAGAACTGGCATACCGGTGCCTCGCGCACTGACCTGTCCCTCACGTCAATCACTGTGCCTGTGCACAGTGCCGTCCATTCATTGCAATGGAGGAGACATGTCTGACCCCCTCCATTGCTTTGCACAAAGCACAGTGACTGGCGTGAGCTGCAGGGGCTGCAACCTACAGTGAGCGTTGGCTGTGGCCCAAACAATTCTGAGGCGCATGTCCCTTTTTCCAGGAGGGGGTGGACAGGCCAGGGGCTGCTGTGCAGAAGAGACGAGAAGCGCTGTTTTTATTCTAAGTATGTCACACACCCCGCTTCAAGATATCCATAACATGTGGGTAATACCGACCTGAAGTGGGCGTTCCTGCAGAGATGATAGGAAAAAGAAAGCCCCTCCCGGTCCATAAATACCTGGGACCTCCCACTCATCACCCAGTTTTCTATCTCTGCAGACGGCGAGCAAGTCAGAAGATGATGGCTCCTCCTTGCACAGGGGGATTTCAGGTAGCCGGGATGACTCCCAGCCCGCTATTTATTTATTTCCGTTTGGACCTTTTTTTTTTCCCCAGAAATCCACATGCCTCCCAGCCTCGGCTGAGGGTCCAGGCGAGGGTATATCAGCACATTAGGTGCTCAGGAGCTATGCTCCACCGTGAGACCCTATATGAGAGGGTAGGCGGTAATACCATGTTGGTGACCCCGGTTTGGGATGCCCTGCCCCTTGAATTAATTTTCACTGGCCCTTCCCAATTCCCTTTTCCTCAGCGGGGATGGGGAGTGTGGGTCCCTCCTTTATTAGTCCCAGGGGATATGGGGTAGTATCTCTCTCATGTTGTGTGTGAGTGTTCCTTTAAATGTTTTACTGTAGCTGAATAACATTCCTTTCACAGGGCAGCATACTTTTGAGATTCTCTGTCTCCGTTTCTTATCTCCCCCCCCATCTTGTCTCTGTCTTCTATGGCGGAGGCAGTTCCCTCACGCCACATACTACACATTAGTGGGGGGGACGGGGCCGGTCCGTCGGCGCAGGGCCGGGACCCGTCCCTGCTGTTTGCCCTGTGTGTGTGTGTTGTCACTGTACCGGGCACGGCGAACGCACTTCTTGGCGCCTTTTTTGCTCTGAGGAGATTTCTCCTCACGATGTACTGGGGGCGGGGCCGGTGTTGCGCGCGTCACCGCTGCCCGCCCCCATCTGTCCCCGGCGCCGCTGCGGGGCTCTGCATGGTGTAGGAGGAGGGGGGGCGTGGTTCGGCGTCCCGCGCTGACCACGCCCCCTTCTCCTCTTCGCCTCTTCTCTCAGCAGCATCAGGAGGATTCTTCTGGTCGCCATTCCAGCTCCGCGGTTCCGTGAGTGGCCTATGGCCCCTTTTCCTTCTTCCCTGTATTTGTGCTGTAGGGTGTTTTTAGCCATTGCCTTATTAGTCCTTCTGTGTCTTCCAGGTGGTGGTAGCATTTAGGGGGTCTCTCCCGATCCTTAATCACTGGGTTCATTATTGTTCATAAATCCTCCCACTTGGGACATTAAAGGGGCATCCCGGGTTGTCTAGTGGCGTAATTCCCTGGGTCATAGCGACTATTCCTAAAAAAGTTCACCTTATGGAGGCATCCCCGGATACTGGGCTCGGGGCCCCTTCGGGGCATCCCCGGAAGTGTATGTTGTGTGGGGTATCCATTTCTGGGGACGATGTACTTCTGTGTATACCATGTGCTCAGCAGACCATCACGCGGCAGTCCGAACCCCAGGAGTCAGCACCGCCAGTCGCTTCATCTCCCCCTCCCACCTTGACACGCACCCCGTGTGACGTTGTCATGGGCCGGGAGCTGCAATCTGAGATGTGCGCCAGATTGGCTAACCTTGAAAAAATTATCTCCAGCTCGGTCGCCCGTAAGGCTCCGACTAAGAGAAAGCATTTGTCGCCGGCTCCGCTGGTGGAGGACCAGGAGGATGTTAATAATCTGGATTGGTCTGATTATTCCCCGCTAGAGGAAGGGGAAGTTTATGAGGATTCTGATATTTCGGATGATGAGCAGTCCTTTGGCGCTGAAGCCGAGCTTGGTGACTTGGGGAGATCCTCTGATACTCCCCACGCTCTGGCTCTGATGTTAGAGGTCCTGAATATTTCCCCTCCTGAGGAGGTGTCACAGCAGAAGGGTGAATTGTTTGAGGAATCCAGGCCGCGCTTGGAATTCCCTACACAAAGGCATTTTGACAAATTTATTGCTAAGGAATGGGACAGGCCGGCTCGGCTCCCTGGCATCCTTCAGGGATGGGATAGGAAATATCCCTTCCCTTCGGAGGCGATTAAGCGCTGGGCATCTCCCCCCGAGGTGGATGCACCGGTTTTGGGGTTGTCCAATTCTTCGGTTTTAAATAGACCTGATTGTTCCATTCTCAAGGATGGAGAGGATAAACGTATTGACCAGATGGCTTGTCATGGTTTTGCTAGCGTTGGGTCAGCCATGTGGCCCGTTTGCGCATCGGCACTAATGGTGTTGGCTGCCAGGTCCGTGGTCAGGGACCTTTTGACTTCTTCCGGGCTGCGTCCTGGTAGTGCTGAGTTCCTTAGCCTTAAACGGTGTGAGTTGTTTTTATCTTTTGTGTTGACAGCCTTGGATGACACTTTGATGATGTGTGGTAGGACATCGGCGCTGCTGGTCACTATTCGGCGCTCGGTGTGGCTGCGCCAGTGGGCGGCAGATTTTATGTCCAAGAAGTCACTAACGGCTCTACCCTTTGTTGGATTACAGCTTTTTGGAGAGACATTGGACTCTGTTACTAAGGGTGGTAGGTTACCTCAACGCAAGAAACAACGCCGTCCCTTTCGGGGGGCGCCTTCCTTTACCCCCTCCTTTCGTGGGGCCAGATCTGGCAGGGGATTTGCTTTCCCCTCTTCCAGAGGAGATTCTGGGAGCAGAGGCAGAGGACGTGCCCGTCCAGGATACAGTTGGGGTTCTAAGCCCAAGCCGGCTGCCAAGCCGGCTCAGCAATGAGGGGGCGCCCTCACCCATGCGGGTGGGGGGACGGCTGCGACTCTTCTCCCAGGTCTGGGATCAAGAGGTCTCGGACCGATGGATCCGGGAAGTGGTGTCTTCCGGTTACAAGCTGGAGTTCGAGCTCCGCCCCCCTTCCAGATTTTTCAGGTCTCGGATGCCTTCGGAACCTCTAGCGGCGCAGGGGCTCCTGTTGGCAGTGCAGAACCTTCTGGACATGGCTGTCATTTGCCCAGTGCCCCCTTCAGATCAGGGCAGGGGTTTTTATTCCAATCTGTTCACGGTACCCAAGAAGGACGGATCGGTCCGACCCATCTTGGATCTGAAGTTCTCAACAGGTTCATCCGGCCACGGAAATTCCGCATGGAAACACTGCGTTCGGCCATTCACTCTCTTCGTCAGGGAGACTTTCTGACGTCCATAGACATCAAGGATGCTTATCTATACGTTCCTATTTTTCCAGCACACCAGAGGTTTCTCAGGTTCGTGGTGGAGGATCGGCATTTTCAGTTTGTGGCACTGCCTTTCGGTCTCTCCTCGGGTGTTCACCAAGGTGCTAGCGGGGGTGATGGCTCTGCTGAGGGTTCAGGGTATCCGCATTGTGCCCTATTTGGACGATCTTCTGATCATGGCCTCCTCTTTCAACCAAGCGGAGTTGGACACCAGAGTGGTGGTGTCCACTCTGGAGAGGTTCGGTTGGGTGGTCAACCACCCCAAGTCTTCTCTTTCTCCGTCCAAAGTAGTGACCTTTCTGGGAATGTCTCTGGACACTTCGCAGGCCAGGGTGTTTCTGCCCCAGGCCAAGATTCTTTTGATTCAGGAATTAGTTCGGCTTCTCTTGTTGGCCCCTCGTCCGGCCATCCGGCTAGGGATGAGGCTGGTGGGGTTAATGGTGGCCTCATTCGAGGCAGTTCCCTTTGCGCAGTTTCATACAAGGACGCTTCAGCTTCATCTGTTGAAGGTTTGGGACAAGTCTCCTCTATCGTTGGATCAGTCCTTCCTGATGACTCCCCGGGTTCGTCGATCCCTGCAATGGTGGCTGGGGTCGGTCAATCTGTTGAAGGGCAGATCTTTTCTGGCACCGTGTTGGGAAACAGTCACCACGGATGCCAGTCTGTCAGGTTGGGGGGGTGTTTGGAAGGACCTACAGTTTCAGGGTCTGTGGGGCCCGCAGGAGGCTCACGAGCCCATCAATGTTCTGGAGTTGAGAGCCATCAGGTTGGTTCTGTTTCGCTTGACTCATCAATTGCGGGGCTTGCCAGTTCAGGTCCGGTCGGACAACAGGACGGCGGTTGCTTACATCAATCACCAGGGGGGGACTCGCAGCAGGAGTGCCCTCAGGGAAGTCTTTGATTCTGGACTGGGCGGAGAGTCACGTCCCGTGTATCTCAGCAGTCTACATTCCGGGAGTGGAGAACACGGAGGCGGACTCGCTGAGCAGAGCCTCCTCTCGTCAGGGGGAGTGGTCTCTCAGTCCCACGGTGTTTCGCTCGATATGTCTCAGGTGGGGGTTCCCAGCTGTGGACCTCTTTGCCTCTCGTCACAATCACAAGCTTCCAGCCTTTGTGTCTCTCTCGCAGGATGCTCTGGCAGTGGATGCCATGTCTCTGAACTGGAGGGATCTGGGGTTTCTTTACCTGTTCCCTCCGTTTCCAATGGTAGCCAGAGTGGTGCGCAAGCTGACTCTGGAGGGCGCGTCGGCGATTCTGGTGGCACCAAGGTGGCCAAGGCAGGTTTGGTTCGCAGACCTGGTAAGACTGGCAGAGGATCAGTTCGTTCTGCCTCTTCTACCGGACCTGCTCACCCAGGGTCGGCTGCGCTATCCCAATTTACCTTCGCTGGCTTTGACGGCGTGGCTGCTGAAACCGCCATCTTGAAGGAAGAAGGTCTTTCTGACGCGGTGGTTCAGACTCTTATTAGCGCCAGGAAGTGCTCTTCCTCTACTATTTACTATAGGACTTGGAGGTCCTATATTGACTGGTGTCAAAGTAGGTCTTTCTCTTGTCGGGAGTTCTCCATTTCCAGAATCCTGGAGTTTCTTCAACATGGTCTGGATCTGGGGCTTCAACTTAGTACCTTGAAGGGGCAGGTTTCTGCCCTGGCGGTGTTCTTTCAAAGCACTTCAAAGCACTGCACTTCATCCCTTAGTCAAGACCTTTTTCCAAGGAGTTATGCATGTACGGCCTCCTAGGAAGCCTTTTGTTCCAGTTTGGGATTTGAACCTGGTTCTTTCTGCTCTTCAGGGTCCTCCGTTTGAGCCCTTGAATGAGGTTGCTTTGTCTTCACTTACTCAAAAGGTGGCCTTTTTGGTGGCTATCACTTCAGTTCGGCGTGTTTCTGAGTTGGCAGCTTTATCCATTAAAGCTCCGTACTTCGAAAGGCATCAGGATAAGGTTGTCTTTCGTTTCAAGCCGGATTTTCTTCCTAAGGTGGTCTCTGCTTTTCACCTGAATCAGGACATTGTTCTGCCTTCTCTATGTCCTAATCCCAGCAACGACAAGGAAAGGGCGCTGCATTCCTTGGATGTGGTTCGTGTTGTGAAATATTATCTGGTGGTTACGTCTTCCTTTCGTAAGACTGATGCCTTTTTTGTGGTGCCCTTTGGGCCTAGGAAGGGTTTGGCTCCTGCCAAATCTTCCATTAGTAAGTGGATTCGTCAGGCCATCATTGGGGCCTATTCTGCCAAGGGGAGGAGTCCCCCTTTTCGTGTTACTGCTCATTCTACTCGTGCGGTTGGGGCGTCCTGGGCTTTCCAGCACCAGGCCTCTGTTGAGCAAGTTTGCAAGGCCGCTACTTGGTCCTCTGTTCACACTTTTTCCAAGTTCTACAAGGTTGATGTTAGGGCATCAGCGGATGCTGTTTTTGGCCGCAAAGTTCTGCAAGCTGTTGTGGTTTAAGTTGTGCATTGTTGCCTTGTTTTGGATCCCCGCCCTTTTTATGGACACTGCTATTGGATGTCCCACATGTTATGGATATCTTGAAGCGGGGTGTGTGACATACTTAGAATAATACCATTTTGTGAAATACTCACCTGTAAAATGGGTAAAATGGGTATTATAAGTATGTCACACACCCCGCTTCACCCGGCCTTCTTGTATTCGGGATCCTTTATATTGTGAACTTTGCGTTGTTTTGACTTATATTTGCCTCTTCCTGGTCCCTTACCTTACTGCTTCTATATACTGGGTGATGAGTGGGAGGTCCCAGGTATTTATGGATCAGGGAGGGGCTTTCTTTTTTCCTATCATCTCTGCAGGAACGCCCACTTCAGGTCGGTATTACCCACATGTTATGGATATCTTGAAGCGGGGTGTGTGACATACTTATAATACCCATTTTACAGGTGAGTATTTCACAAAATGGTATTTTTCTCTATTTAGAACTACACATGTTTAAAGAGCTTGTCCAGACAGTAACAAAAGAAAATGCCTATACACTCTCCTTTTGTCCCATGATGCTCCTCTGTGCCAGCCCATTGTCCAGCTCAGCTCCTCGATCCAGTGCCGACATCGTCATACTTGCATGCATTGTTTACATGCCTGCTCCATTCATTGCAGTGGATGGCGCTAGCCAATTACAGTTCAGCATTTCCCCTATATTGCAATGACTGAAGTAGGCGAGTTACGGGGGTAAAATTACATTTGGTGGATTCCGATATGTCTGCCCAGCACTGGATGATGAAATCCCTTGTTCTCCTATCGGGTAGTTTGTAGACAGTGGAGCTGTTTTGGCAAACGTGGAGTATAGACTTTATGTACATGTCTGGACAGGAACTCTTAACGCACTTTAATGTAATACAATGGTGGATCATGAATGATATTGGAGTCAATTCTGAGCCAGCTGAGAATTCTCACTCCTTTTTCAGAAGAGAAAACTGGCATTGACTTTCATTGTTTATCTTGGGGCTGCTTCAGAGCCAGGTGAAAATATACACCTGGTAGACAATGAGCAATGGCAGTTAAAAAAAAAATCTAGCATTTTCAACACTTGCCTCAGATCAATTTTTATTTGTCGGACTATATTAGCTGCTAATGACTTTCTATCACTTTCTATCTGACTTTCTATCACTGGTACCTGTAATTAGGATAAGGATTACAGTGGCACTATTTGCATCATAAAGATGCCAGGCTGTCTGATGCTGCTGCCATAACATGCACAGGATTGTGTGACTATTATTTTACTGGAGATTTCATTTAGTGCAGACCTGGGCATTGTGCGGCCCTTTGATTGGCTCTGACTGGGCCGGGCTGAGCTGGCTGACGGAGTCCCTCCGCTCGTGCTGCCTGCGAGGCGTCCGCACATCCCTCTTCGCAGCGGGTCGACACCTCCCACACTGTACACAGGCGATCAATTAAGCAGCAGCCGATCGGCCGCTGCTTAATTGATCGCCTGTGTACAGCGCAGGAGGCGCTGACCCACTGCGAAGAAGGATGGGCGGGCGTTCGACAGTGAAGAAGAGCCCAACCAGGGAAGGCGGCTCCGGAGCAGGGGAGGTAGGCTCCGGCGCCATCTTGCCTGGGTGGAGGGGCGGGACTCATAAGTGCCCTGACTGGAAGCCATCCTCGTGCTTCTTCTAAGCTTAAAGTGGACCAAAACCCAGGATTTTGACTATTTGGGGTTTTGGTCCACTTCGGTGCCCCACTATGTGAAACCCCCCAGATCGCCTGGTTCAACTCACCTCACCGCGGTCCTACGGCGCATGCTCAGCTATGCATGTTTTAGCGGCGTCCTAGAGCAGCGGCTCCGATCGCGCTGGTGGCCGAATCTCGCGCTTCCCTCTAACAGGGAGCGCACCCTGCTAAAGAGAAGCGCAAGATGTGGCTGCGGTCCGCACATGTGCCGTTGGACTGGGATTCAGGTAAGTGTAGCGGGGCATCCCGGCTTTGGATGCCCCGCGGGGAGGGAATGGATCAGCCTGGGAATCCTTATAGATTTTGAATTGAGTTCAGCTTTTTGGCCCGTCCCTCCACAATATTTTTAATTTCTCATGTGGCCCCATGGAAAAAAAGAAATACCCACCCCTGATTTAGTGGCTTTTCAATGACTCTCTTACAGCAACTGATCTTGCACTCTGAGATGTAGCTCTGAGGTCACGAGCCACATGTCAGTTTGCTAGTCGGAGGGTAGACCTCAACAAAGGATATCTGTATCTATACTAAACGAATAAAGGGAAAGGAAATAAAATAAGGCCTTGAGTCCTAGTGGAGAATCGGGCTATAGCAATATATCTGTATATCTATACCCTAACCCACTTTTTTAAAGCTGCACCATAGTCTGGTCAGCCAGCTTCCTCATTCATTGTATAGCTGGCAATCCACTTAACTGGTGATGACTAAATGGGTTTGCACATCAAACCCTAATGGTTGCCTGCCGTCACATGGCTGGCTTCAGCACTTGGGCTAAGCATGAACTCCCCTATTGCCTCTGGCCATAAGCGAGCTGACTTCCCTACATTTACTGAAGGAGAAGGCACATGCACAAATTGATCACCCAATCCCACCCGATCACCACCCACAAATTGATCACCCAATCCCACCCGATCACCACCCACAAATTGATCACCCAATCCCACCCGATCACCACCCACAAATTGATCACCCAATCCCACCCACAAATTGATCACCCATCTATTTTGACAGCCATCCCAAAGGGGGCAGTAGCCTTGGGGGATTGTGCTGCAGGGATGATGAATGCAGAACTTCAACAGCAATTTATGAGTGTAAGGTTTTTCTTTAAGTGTAAATTTGATACATTTTTAAAAATGTTTTGAAATCTATCCAGTCTATTCATATATGCATGGAATATCCAGACATTGCAGCAGTACCCTGGATAATGCTGGAAACAAAAACTTTTAGTTTTGCATGAAATTGTAATGTTTTTAGAGCCACAGATGTTGCAGAAGAAAATGTTCCTGAAAAAGTTTCATAAATGAAATCAATCCATGGGATTGATCCTGCGGACCATCGGGTAAGTGTTTTTTTTTTTTTTTCTGGACAAACCTAGAGGGGGGATTGACCTCCCAAAAACAAAACGGTATTCTCCTTTTTCCCTGAAGCTCATCAGTCCCCCCTCCCCCCAGCAATCAATCTGATCCCGTGCTGCCCAGGCCCGAACTCCAGTCTCCAGCGGTTCCATGTGGGCCTTGCGCCCTCCACTATTGATAAACGACATTACCACACTCTCTCCATTTACTACAATGGAGGGGA
The DNA here is from genome assembly GCA_027917425.1 of Gastrophryne carolinensis. Taxonomy (NCBI): domain Eukaryota; kingdom Metazoa; phylum Chordata; class Amphibia; order Anura; family Microhylidae; genus Gastrophryne; species Gastrophryne carolinensis. The sequence continues at coordinate 486,715,038 of CM051236.1, read as the reverse complement.
TGTACCGAGGCCTGGCACGCTCACTCGATTTCAGTGAATAAAGAAGGGCCGATAGTTGATGGCAGGGTTTGTGAGGCTGACACGGATGCTCCGGTGAATGGAGTTTGCCCCCAGGCCGCACAGGATTCGATCCGGCGATCGGGCTGATTGCTGGAGTCGGTCCAGGGCAAAGGGTGAGTACCCTTTTTGTTTTGTTTTTTTGGGTGGTCGATCCCTTAAAGCTTTTATTCCTGTTGTGAGACAACTGTAAAACAAGATCGGATGAATTCTGCCTGGAATTCCAGTAATATTTTCTATACCAACTAAAAAAAACCCAAATGGTTTTTGATGGATTCCGTACTCCTTTAGCGCAACATCTGTATGAAAACGCTTGCGCCATTAGTTGAAAATGAGTAGATGTATCTATTATTATGGCCTCTGTTACTGAGCATATTACAAGAATTGGCTGATCGGTTTACTTTCGGCCTGGACAGACCACAGGTAATCCCGCTACAATTACAATTTACATTACAATCACTACAGTGACATTTCCTGTTTGCTACTTGATAAGAGATACAGATTTTGAGTTGCTTTCTACATTTTCTTTGCCATCAATACCTTCTGTATATATATATATATATATATATATATATTATATACACAGGAGAAATGTATGTTGTTACTTTTGCTGGCCATGGGTCATGCTGTAGGTCACTCAATGTGGATTAGTGGAAATTATACTTGATGCAATCGTCCACCAGCACGTATCTGAAAGTGTGTTTTCTGGTGTTTCTATTTATAGGCAAAGCTGTCATGGCACCAAATCTTGACACTTTTGGACGAGATCGAGCATCTTACCAAGAGCACGCCAAGCAGCGGAGGATAGCCGAGAGAGAAGCCAGAAGGTAATGATGGCGGAATCAATTTTGTTATTTCAAAACACCTAGGCAGGGAAAACAAATTTTCTTGCAAGTGGACCAAAACCCGCATTTTCACTTTCTTGGGTTTTGATCCGTCCCCCTGGGGCATCTTGATTTTTGGATGCCCCACTGCGAGACACCCCGCGATAGTCCGTAATGCTTTACTGGCGCACCCACGGCCCAGGTGTGGCTCTCTTCTAATCAGCTTCTTTGGCTGCGCATATAAAAGGATCAAAACCCAGGATTTTGACTATCCTGGGTTTTGGTACTTTTCCCCGGGGCACCTCGATCAGGGCTGCTGGCCCGCTGCATGAAACCCCCCAGATTGCCGCAGCCAACTCTCCCCTTCCCAGTCCCACAGCCCATGCTTGCTCGTTCAATTGGCGCACTCGAAGCAGCTGACGTCACGTCGTCTAAGGCCAGCGGCTCCAAGCACGCTGATGGCCGCATCTCCCGCTTCCCTCTAACAGGGTGCGGGTCCGTGCCGGCCATTCACAAATGCATGGCGTGGGCATGCGCCCTGCTAGGGGTATAGTGGGGATGCGGCTCGCGCCTGCGCAGTTGGACTGGGAAACAAGTTAAGTGTATGGGGGGGTTATCTGAACTTTTGCATAATACAAGCTTTCATAAACTAAGGAGAGCTGGCTTTTCTGTTACTTCATGGATAAGCGGTGCCACCACTAGCCGTTGCACCTGGACATACAGGTCCTTCTCAAAAAATTAGCATATAGTGCTAAAGTTCATTATTTTCCATACTGAAATGATAAAAATTAAACTTTCATATATTTGAGATTCATTGCACACCAACTGAAATTTTTCAGGTATTTTTTTGTTTTAATACTGATGATTTTGCCATACAGCTCATGAAAATCCCCAAATCCTATCTCAAAAAATTAGCATATCATGAAAAGGTTCTCTAAACGAGCTATTAACCTAATCATCTGAATCAACTAATTAACTCTAAACACCTGCAAAAGATTCCTGAGACTTTTAAAAAAGCCCAGCCTGGTTCATTACTCAAAACCGCCATCATGGGTAAGACTGCCGACCTGACTGCAGTCCAGAAGGCCATCATTGACACCTTCAAGCAAGAGGGTAAGACCCAGAAAGAAATTTCTGAACAAATAGACTGTTCCCAGAGTGCTGTATCAAGGCACCTCAATGGGAAGTCTGTGGGAAGGAAAAAATGTGGCAGAAAACGCTGCACAACGAGAAGAGGTGACCAGACCCTGAAGAAGATTGTGGAGAAGGACCGATTCCAGACCTTGGGGGACCTGCGGAAGCAGTGGACTGAGTCTGGAGTAGAAACATCCAGAGCCACCATGCACAGGCGTGTGCAGGAAATGGGCTACAGGTGCCGCATTCCCCAGGTCAAGCCACTTTTGAACCAGAAACAGCGGCAGAAGCGCCTGACCTGGGCTACAGAGAAGCAGCACTGGACTGTTGCTCAGTGGTCCCAGGTACTTTTTTCTGATGAAAGCAAATTTTGCATGTCATTCGGAAATCAAGGTGCCAGAGTCTGGAGGAAGACTGGGGAGAAGGAAATGCCAAAATGCCTGAAGTCCAGTGTCAAGTACCCACAGTCAGTGATGGTCTGGGGTGCCATGTCAGCTGCTGGTGTTTTATAAAGGGCAGGGTCAATGCAGCTAGCTATCAGGAGATTTTGGAGCACTTCATGCTTCCATCGGCTGAAAAGCTTTATGGAGATGAAGTTTGCATTTTTCAGCACGACCTGGCACCTGCTCACAGTGCCAAAACCACTGGTAAATGGTTTACTGACCATGGTATTACTGTGCTCAATTGGCCTGCCAACTCTCCTGACCTGAACCCCATAGAGAATCTGTGGAATATTGTGAAGAGAAAGTTGAGAGACGCAAGACCCAACACTCTGGATGAGCTTAAGGCCGCTATCGAAGCATCATGGGCCTCCATAACACCTCAGCAGTGCCACAGGCTGATTGCCTCCATGCCACGCCGCATTGAAGCAGTCATTTCTGCAAAAGGATTCCTGACCAAGTATTGAGTGCATAACTGAACATAATTATTTGAAGGTTGACTTTTTTTTTATTAAAAGACTTTTCTTTTATTGGTCGGATGAAATATGCTAATTTTTTGAGATAGGATTTTGGGGTTTTCATGAGCTGTATGGCCAAATCATCAGTATTAAAACAAAAAAAGACCTGAAAATTTTCAGTTGGTGTGCAATGAATCTCAAATATATGAAAGTTTAATTTTTATCATTTCATTATGGAAAATAATTAACTTTAGCACTATATGCTAATTTTTTGAGAAGGACCTGTAATACTTCGTAAGAGTGTAATTATATGTTGTGTTGGTTGCTGAGCCTTCAATACTAAATGTGGACGCATTTTTTTTTTTTTTTCTTCAGAGCACGTCGGAGACAAGCTCGTGAGATAACGGGTAAAATGGCTGAACACCTTGAAGGTCTTTCCAGTGATGATGAAGAGACGTCTACTGACATTACCAATTTCAACACTGAGAAAGGTCCGGTTATTTCCGCTACTTGATTATTTTGCGTGACCTAGTTAAACCGATAGTTGCCCAATGTTGCTTAAAGCTGAACAAAATCCCTCAGTGGCCAACCCTGGAATACCCCAGGGCATCCAGCTTTAGTATGCCCCTCTGTGTGATATCTCCCATAATGACTCCAACAGCGCATGCATGTGCTTTCGTCCAATCAGAACCATTTGCCGTGTCATTTGGCAAACGTCTCTGATTTCAGTGGGGTGTTGCAAACTGCCACATCCTCTGCATCATCAGGTGGTTTGCCCACTCCCGCCCCAGCCATTCAGATAGGCGGTGCTCACTTAAAATTTCCTTAAAGACTACTCACATGCACTGTGGGATCACTGGTGAGGCAAGCGTGCTGGTGAACCATATCGGGAAGCCCTCTAGACGCAGACCAAAATATGGCATAGTTGAAATCCGCACTTTCTCCTTAAAGTGGACCAACACCCTATAAGATTCCCGGGCCGATCGAATCCCTCCCCGCGGGGCATCCAAAATCGGGATGCCCTGCTGTGGGAAAACCCCCCCAGGACGCCCGCTGCACTTACCTTATTGCCCGTCCAACGGCGCATGCGCGGGCTGCAGCCGCATCTCGCACTTCTCTCTAGCAGGGCCCGCGCCGGCCATTTGTGAATGGCCGGTGCAGGCGCACTCGCTGTTAAGAGGGAAGCGCAAGATGTGGCCACCAGTGTGCTCTGAGCCACTGAGCTAAGAAATCGATTTGACGCGCATAGCTCAGCGGCTCCGAGCGCACTGATTGGACGATCGGCCGCGCATGATCCGTAGGAGCGGGGTGAGGTGAGTTGATCTGGGCATTCTGGAGGGTTTCACATAGCGGGGCATCCCTGATTGGGGTGCCCCGGGGAAGTGGACCAAAACCCAGGATAGTCAAAATCCTGGGTTTTTGTCCACTTTAAGATTGTAGCATGTAGTAATTCTCCCCCAGCCGCAAGACTCTCATCCTTTCTGGATACCTCGCGATTATAACCATCGGGCAGAAACATCTTTGGGCTATGTGCACGCTCCCGTGCCCAGCTATTCAGGTAGGCTGGGAGAGTATCTGCTCTGATTGGACAAGAACCTGCACGTGTGCCATAAGACCTTCGATAGGGGGGTTTTACACAGCGGGGCATCTCAAATCCTGACTTCACGGGGGCAAGGAACAAAACCCAAAAATTCTAGGTTTTGTTCCGCTTTGCTGGGTAAAACAAAACTTATGGTTCCACATCAGTGTTTTTATTTAATAACTTTTAATTAACAAGTGTTTCTTTCATCTATTAGTTGTAGATTTAAATGAAAGGATTTTTATTTAATCTTTTTAGACCGTATACTGAAAGATTCGAGCAAGGTTTTTGAAGACACCCTGGAAAGCTTTTATTCTATTGACTGTATAAAAGAGCAGTTTGAAACCTGGCGATCCAAATATCACTCCTCCTACAAGGACGCTTATATTGCACTTTGTTTGCCCAAGCTGATCAGCCCGCTCGCGCGACTCGAAATGTTGTCCTGGAATCCTTTGGAGGTAATTACAATGTTTAAAATGAGCCAGTTCTCACTAAGGTGGCTTGCTACTCGAAATTTTTATAATCCCTCCAATCACAATATGTTCCAAAGCGCCCAGTTTTCTGGACTTTTTCTGCACACCCCAGACCAGGAGTTACATTTCCACATAAAACCGTTGATCCCACAGTGCTTGTCTTTTCTACGCACCCTGCGATGAGCTCCCCACAGTTCTGGCTTTCATCTGGTTAGAGGTGAATGGGACCCAACCGAGGCGCCCATAGCGATTAATGGGCCCATAGCGATTAATGGGCCCATAGCGATTAATGGGCCCATAGCGATTAATGGGCCCATAGCGATTAATGGGCCCATAGCGATTAATGGACCCATAGCGATTAATGGACCCATAGCGATTAATGGGCCTGTTGATTTTATTAGTCCTCACACGGCTGCAGCTAACTTATCGGGACATGAGGGTCACGTGGACGGCAATAGGTGCCCAATAAGCTATTGAAGATAAAATGCAGAATAAAGTCCACAGAAGTCAACTTTTAAAGCAGACCCAAACCCTCTGGAGCCACCCAGGAAGTCTAAAAGCTTGTCCCGAATTTGGGATGCCCCGTGTTTCAAATGCCCGGAAACGCCTACAAAACTCGCTTATGACCAGGGCTGATTCACAGCCTGCAGCCAACCATATCCCTGGCATCTATGGGCTGTGGTGTGCCTGGCATTCTGCCAGGCTGGGTGAGAAAGCATGCATCAAACTAGAGGGAGCCTGGGGATCTGGCCAGCGGGGCTTGTCGTGTCTTATGGGAAATTTCAGATCAACCAGTCGACGATCTCAACAGCATGCCTTTAGGTATTTCGATGGGGGGCCTGGGGAAGAGATTTTTGGAACACTTTAAAGCAGAACAAAACCTGGGTTTTGTTCTGTTCCCCCGAAACCCACAGAATACTGTTTTCACGAAACTCTTCCTGTTTCCAGTGGCGCGTGTCTCATCCAGCGAGAGCCGTCTGCCTTTACTGTCATTGAATAGAATGGGAAGCTTCTACCCCAGCCTGTCTGAAGTGTGGCTGTAGCGCACGCACGCCACTGGGAAGCGTTCACAACAACAGGAGGTGTTTGCCGAATAACATAGTCACATTCGCCATTGGAATGGGGAAAGGAGAGTGTTTACGGGCCCAGGATGCCCCGGGGGAAGGCCAGCGTCGGGCTATTAGATTTCAAGGCTGACCTGGGTGGTTTTTGATCTGCTTTAAATGTGGCTGTCCTGTGCAGACACAATACATTCTGCAGGAAATTGTTCGCTTTCTCAACTTGACATGACTGTGATGAACCAACTAGTTCTGAAGCAGGGTTTGGGGCCCCGGTAGTTAAAGCTGACCAAAACCTTTGGTAACCAACTGTAGAGTCTCAAATACTCCAGGGCTTCATTACGCCTTGCCCCCAGTTTGGGATGCCCCATATACTCAGGAATCCGCTTATGTGCGAGCCTCAGGTGGCAATCCCAGCACTCCTCTAGATAGATAGATATAGATAGATAGATAGATAGATAGATAGATATAGATAGATAGATATAGATAGATATAGATAGATATAGATAGATATAGATAGATATATAGATATATAGATATATAATATATATATAAAAAAAATTATGTTTACATATATATTTTTATGTTTGAATTACTAACTTATTAATGTATTCAGGCCAAATGTCGAAACTTTGAAAGCATGGATTGGTTTCAGTCTTTGATTTTATATGGCTATGAGGAAAAAGAAACAGACCAGGAGGATGCAGACATTGCTCTCCTGCCTTCCTTAGTGGAAAAGGTGGTTCTTCCTAAGCTAGCAGGTACACGGTTCTTTTGATTTATATGGATATACTTATTTGTAACTATAAAACTGTAGAATTATATGGCTGCTATTTGTGTGTATATATAATACACTGATGGTTTGCCTTATGGCGGGGGGGAGTGATGAGTTTATATGTTCTTATATGGACATTTTGTTCTCTGTGTTATTTGTCCCCTAGGTATTGCTGAGAATGTGTGGGATCCCTTTTCAACGACACAGACAAACAGGCTGGCAGCAGTTGTACAGAAACTAATAAATGGATACCCCACCATTGTAAATTCCGACAATAAAAGCACAGAGGTATACATACATTTTAGTTCTGAAACGCTGTGCCCTCGACACTATTGAGGAGGAAATAAGGTTTTGTTTCTGGGATGTAATTTACCCAGATCGTTATTGTTTGTGATATCTGTAGTAATAAATCCCAGGCAACTGGGCTTGCTGTATAATTTTCTTGAAAATAGAAAATCCAAAAAATGAAACAGCAAGTCCAGTTGCTTTGATTAGATAAATAGATGTATAGAGGCAGATGTCACCAAGGGTAAAATCTATTCTACCTATGATGCAAAAAAGACCTATAAACAGACCGTTGCACAGAAAAAAAAATAGGCCTGGCTCTCAACTCCTTCTTATATGGAAGTAGAACTATCATGAGCAGCAGCAGTGGCATGAGATTGAGTTATCCATTAAAGGGACAATCCGGGCAGACTTGCCCCTGCGGGGTGAATTAAGCTTTTTTTTTTATTGTGTAACCACCATCGTCTCGTTGCCGGGGGAACCATACCCTGGCACTAAGAAAGCAAAGGTTACATGAAAACAAAACGGAACTAGGCAGAGATGCAGCATGACCGCCGATCACTCTGGCATTGGGCGCAGCCATCTTTACCCTTCTGCACAGAGCAGGTTACCTACTCTGTGTGTGCTCCCACCCGCCTATTCAAGTGAAGGGGTGGGACTGCGCATAGAGCTGGGGGGGCGATCTGTGCAGCAGGAGCAAAGATAGCTGCGCTCGACGATTGGTGCAGCAATCCATGCAAGGTAAGTTTTTGTTTTGTTGCTTTTTTTGCTACACCTCAGTGCAAGGCAAGGGTTGCATGGTGGATGCTTCTTTAGATATGGGACATCTGCCTGGACTGTCCCTTTTAACTGCAGAACCAGCTTCTCCATAGTCGGTGTGAATCATGAGACTGTTGCTCACCGTCACCAGCAGGCCAGAAGCTGGAAGTGCAGGTCTCTTTAGTGTGCGAAAGTCAGGGCTTTTTTTTTTCTTTATTATGCCTTACCTGGGCCACAGTTGAGGGAACGGTTAGGCCGGCCGTGAATATCCAGAAATTTTATGGTGAGCAATACCATAGTCCATAGTCGGTGTGAATCATGAGACTGTTGCTCATGGTCACCAGCAGACCAGAAGCTGGAAGTGCAGGGCTCTGAGCGTGCGACAGTCAGGGTGAATTTTTTTTTTTTTTATTATGCCTTACCTGGGCCACAGAACTGATATTCTCATTTCTTCTCTCTCTCTCAGGCTCTACTGAAAGCATTATTAATTAGAATGAGAAGAACCTTGGATGATGATGTGTTCATGCCACTCTACCCTAAAAAGTAAGGCCTAGTCGCTTTATACTACTGTAACACAATGGCCATTCCAAATAGATAAACTAGCTTGAGCGCTACCGATCTCCTAGACCAAAAATCGATGCTGGCCACACATGCAGCTATTTTTGTTTGGTCAATCACTTAATTTAATCTTTTCAATTCATTGCCTTTTTTTTTCTACCTAACACACTTGATAATAAATGTTTTCCAATACACTTACGTCAAATAAATATTTAAACGGAATAACACCCCAAAAAAACGTTCATGCATTTGGATAGTGCATCCGCGCTATCTATATTGCTGCCCGTAACACAACGCTCACCGCTTTCTTTAAAAATCCTTTCTTTATACAGCAATGGTGTCCCCTGGGGATGCGGTGGTCGGCACAGCTGAAGCTTGCTGTGCTGGCAGACCAGAAGCTCAGACTCTGAACACGCTGATTGCACATGCCCAATTGGAAGGGGCGGGCCTGGCGATGGCCTATTGAGAGCAAGCCCACCGTCCCCCTTCAAACTGGGCACACGCATTCACAGCCTCAGGGAGTGCGCCGCTTGCTCAGGAGCTGAGTGGTGCTTCTGGAATGCCGGCACAGTGGGCTTCCGATGTGCCGGCCACCGCGTTCCCAAGGGAAACACTTGCTGTATCGCTATCCAAATGCACAAAAGTTTGTTTGGGTAGTCTTCCAGTTTAATCAAGCATTTAAGATCTAAGTGTTTTTTCCCTTACTGTGTCTGTGGGTTGATGTGTTGTTTTTTTTTAATGATTTTTGCTTAATCATTTGTTCAAAGTTCAATGATCTGACCCTGAATACTGGAAAATACATTTCATCAAGATTAAGATTAATTGAATAAATTATAAGAAAAAATACAATTCTGTGAAACTCACCTGTAGAATTGTGTTTGAGTATATCCAGTCCAGGTCGTCCCAGTGATGACATGTGGGTATTCCGCCCCCAGGGGGCGCTCGACTGCAAGATCAAAAGCTGTCGCTCCTCCCGGCCCCCTATAAAGGCAGGTGTCCCTCTATCATTCCCCAGTGGTTAAAAAGCAGTAAAAGAGGAGACAGGCCGGGAGGCCAAGAACACCATGTTACTTCACATAGCTTCAGCTTGTACTCTCTCTAAACAAAACTTAAGGACTCAAGTCCAAGAATAAAAAATGCTATCACCATAACTGGCAAACAAGAGATAATGAACAAGAGTGGTGTGGGACGACCTGAACTGGATATACTCAAAAACAATTCTACAAGTGAGTGTCACAGAATTGTATTTTTCCCTATATCCAGTCCAGGTCGTCCCAGAAGTAATGACATGTGGGACATCCAAAAGCAGTGTCCATTAGGGCGGAATCCCCAGTGCGGAACAGCATGTAGTTCATTTCACTACCGCCTGAATCACCTTTCGGCAAAGGACAGCGTCAGCTGAGGCCCTGACATCAACTTTGTATGAACTGAAGACCAAGTGGCGGCCTTACAAACTTGCTCAACTGATGCCTGGTGCTTAAAAGTCCAAGAGGGAGAATGAGCTGTGATCCGAAAAGGGGGTTCCTTCCCTTTGGCAGAATATGCTGTCTGATCCACCTACTGAGAGTGGACTTGGCTGGTGGCAAACCTTTCCTAGAACCCTCTGTTAGAACAAAGAGCAAATCCGATTTCCTGAAGGACTCCGTCGCAACCAGATAATACTTAATGGCTCTGACCACATCCAAGGCATGGAGGGTCCTTTCCTTAGAATTAGTCGGTGCTGGACACAAGGAAGGCAAGACAACATCTTCATTAAGGTGAAAGGGAGAAACGACTTTAGGCAAAAAATCAGGTTTAAAGCGAAAAACCGCCTTATCCTTATGCCGCTCAAAATAGGGAGGCTTCATACAAAGGGCGGCCAGCTCTGATACGCGGCACAACGAGGTGATCGCTACCAAAAAGACCACCTTGAGAGTCAAAATAGGCAATGCAGCATCGCACAGAGGTTCGAAAAGGGGACCCTGAACAGTTCTAAATTCAAGTCCCACACCGGTAATACAGACTTACGCGGTGGCCGGACATGGGTGACTCCCTCGAAAAAGATGGCCAAGGCCGAGACCTGGCCCTTGAGGGTGCTCAACTGAAGACCCAAGTTTAAGCCGTGTTGTAAAAACTCCAGAATCCTAGAAATAGAAAATGTGCGGCAAGAGAGACTCTTGGACTCGCACCAAGCAATATAGGCGTGCCAAACTCTGTAGTATATCATGGAGGAAGACTTCTTCCGTGCCCGAATCATGGTATGTACAACCGTGGCCGACAGCCCCTTTTCCGTCAGGATTGAGGTTTCAATAGCCAGGCCATCAAAGCCAGCGTCCGTAAATTGGGGTGCCGCAGTGACCCCTGTGTGAGAAGCCCTGGGTCGTCAGGCATGATGTAGCGATCCACTGACATCTGAACTATGTCCGCAAACCAACTCCTTGGCCAGCGAGGAGCCACCAGGATGGTCGGTACCCCTTCCTGGGCTATCTTGTGCAGCACTCTGCCCAGGAGTGGGAACGGAGGGAATGCATAAAGGAACTTAAAGTGGACCAACACCCAAGATTTTGGCTATCCTGGGTTTTGGTCCACTTCGGGGGGGCACCGACTCCTGCATCCGGTTCTAGCCGGTCAGCAGGTTCAATTGAAGAGATCTCATGTGAAATTGGGCGAAGGGCACCGCCCCGAGGCATGACACCATTAGGCCCACCAATCTCATCCCCAGACCTGTCGACGGCCGCTGACAGGACAGCAAGGCCTGTACCTGCGACCGGAGACTCGAAACGTTCTGCTGTGGCAGAAAGACTTTTACCTGAGCGGTGTCTCAGGAAGGATCTTGCTGTTGAGGGAGTGATAAGACTTTGGGTAATTGACTACCCAGCCGAAGGCTTCCAGGGTTGACAACACCGTCCAAGTATCGCTCTCGTCCTGCTGCAGGGACTAGGCTGCAATCAGCAAGTCTTCCAGATAGAGCAGTACACGAATGCCCTGGTTCCTCAGGATGCCCCTGGAAAATCGGGATGTGCAGATAAGCATCCATGATGTCCACCGCGGTCATGAAGTCGCCGGGCCGAAGCGAGCTCACCGCTGACCGTAAGGTCTCCGTGCGGAAATGTCTCACTCTTACAAACCTGTTGAGACCCTTCAGGTCCAGGATAGGTCTTAACGTTCCATCCTTCCTGGGAACCGTGAACAGGTTGGAGTAAAAACCTTGACCCTGTTCCTGACGTGGCATAGGGCAAATCACACCTAACCGCAGGAGGTGTTGCACGGCCATTCTCAAGCCCTGTGCCTTCAATGGGTTTTGGGATATCCGAGACCGAAGAAATTTTGTGGGCGGCCTGATTGCCAGCTTTATCTTGTAACCGGAGGACACTACCTCCTGAATCCACCGATCCGAGACATGCCGTCTCCAAATCTGAGCAAATAGCAGAAGCTGTCCCCCCACCCGGATGGGTGAGGGCGCCCTCTGATGCCTGAGGGGACTTGGCAGGGGGCTTAGACTTGGCTTCCCAAGCGGGATTGGGTCGGCCGCGGGACCTACCTCTACCCCAGGTATCTCTGCGGCCACCTGAAAATGAAGAGCCTCTTCCTTCCGCGAAAGGAGCGATAGGCAGATGAGCTCCGAAAGGGCCGAGCAGGCTTCAGTTTGAGGGACTCTACCATCCTTGACCAGGAGGTCCAGGCGCTCCCCAAACAACCTGTGCCCCACGAAGGGGATACTCGTAAGCAACTTCTTGGCCGTGGCATCAACCGACCATTGCCGCAACCAGAGCGAGCGGCGAAGTGCAACAAGCAGGGCCGAAATCCTGGCACCAAGCCGGACCCCATCGTCCATGGCAGAGATGGCAAAGGCAATTAAATCCACGCAGGCCTTGAGGTCCTTGTACTCCTCCGCACGCTTGCAAGCCCTAGCTCTATCCACGAGATGGCTCTCCTTTTTTTCTGATGGCCAAAGAGACAATAGCCGCGGCACACACAGGACAAAAAACAGTAAAGATGAAAGCATGACAGACCAGCTGATCTATGCGCTTGTCAGCTGGGTCACGTAAGGAAACGTTATCAGGTGATGGCATAACAGTAGTGTTGGACAACCCCGACACAGGGGAATCCACCTCGGGAGGACGAGACCACAACCGGACCTGCTCCTATGGGAAAGGATACCGCCTATCCAGGCTCATAGGCAGCGACGGTAGCTTGTTAGGCCTTTCCCATTCCTTGAAAATCATATTAGAATAGTGGGCCTGCTCCGGAAAGACCCGCCTCTGTCTTTTGGGCCTAAACAAATCACCTTGCTTCCTCTGGGAGGAACAATGTGTAATGTCTCAAACACCGAGGTAAGCAACTGCTCCCTATCATCAGGGAGCCACGCATCCTCGTCTGAGGAGGGGCCAGACAATATTTGTGTGTCGCACACACAACGAGAAGGACTCCGAATCCTAGTAAAAGGGAATAGCTTCAAAGGAATTGTACATGCAATGGTCACTTATGAAGGGTCAAATCATGTTCCACATAATTCTGTTCCTCTGAGAGGAGTCGGGTTCCTTGAAAAGTATTCATACCCCTTGATTGTCTCATTGTCTAAACGCTACAGCCACAAATGTTTTTTATTGTTTTTATTTCTTGCACCTATTTCAACAGGGTATTATAACCCTTATATATTATCAGTAATGCACACCACACAAAATGGATGCTGATGCAAAAAGAACAAATTGTATTGGTATAGACCACACACCATTATACTGTAACCATTATTTCAAAACACAGTTGTATTGTAACCATTGTACCAATTATATTCTGTCATTTGCTTACTAATAAGTACCATATAGGGATAGAGGTCTGCATAAGAGAAGTGTAAAATCATGAATCACTTAAGCAAGGAGCCTATACATATAACAGAACAAAAGAAATTAAACAGATTTCTATGCAGTATAGTGCTTATCCACATCACAGATATACATGTTAATAAATGTCAGTGCCATCGTGTGGCCAAAAAGCGCTATGGCAATATTCTTAGTGTGCCATACACTCCACTTCGATCTTCATGACATGTAGGTAATCTCCAGTAGAGGGCGAATTTGTGCAGAGATGAATATGCAAAAAAGCCCCTCCCGGTCCATATATACCTGGGGCCTCCCACCAATTTCCCAGTTCCTTCTCTGCAGGGAAGGCGACAAGACAGAAGATGAAGCCTTCTTTTACTTGCAGGTAAGCCGGGCGCTGCTTGTCCCTATTGCTGCCAGGACCCTTTCTAAATTGTCCCTATCTGAGCCTCCCAGCTTAGGCTGCGGGTCCTGGTGAGGGTAGGAGCACCCTATGGGTTTTGGAAGGAGCATTGCTCCACCGTGAGACCTCATTATGGGGTAGGCGGTTACCCAGGTTTTGGTGATCCTGGTGTGGGATGCCCCGTCCCTACATGCTTGTGGCCCTATTCGGGCCGGGTCCCCCCCCTTCCGGGTCCCTTCCCTCGGGGAGGGGGGAGGGCTGGCGGGCCGTCATCCTCGGCCTCTCCCTTTTACTATATATATATATATATGTTTGTGTGTTGGTGTTACCACTGTAAGTTGTGTGTGTGTGAGTTGGTGTGGATCACCTGGAAGTTATTCCTTGATGAATTGGTGCTGTTGCTTGGCCTAGCCTGCTGTGGTTTCTCCTGTCAGCCTGGGGAGCTTCTCTCCCTCAGGCTGTGTTTAGATAAGGGGGCGGGGCCGGGCGCTCGGTGCAGCCGCGGTAGCCCCGCCCCCTCGTTCGACGCATGTTCTGAAGGGCCTCCCTGGCCAGATCTGCGCTGCTGGGAGGGGGGGTGGGGCCTGGAAAAGCGCGCCTTCGGCGCTGCCCGCCCCTCTTCTCTTCCTGCTTCTTTCTGATCACCTCAGAGACGGGGGCCATCTTGCTGCTGCTGCTGTTTCTGGGGGACGGTACTTCATTAGTTATCTGGGGGTCCCTCTCTGGTGGGGGGCCCCCTATGGTACAGGCTTATGCTTTTGTTGTCATTTTGGTAATATATATATATATATATATATATATATATATATATATATATATTTTGAATGATGTTGTTACGCTGTATAGTAACTGATATGCCTTATTGTGTGTTGCAGATTGCTTCATAATAGTGCATATTAAGGGGTTCCTCCTGGTCCTGGGGTCCCTAGTGTTAAATTGATCAACTTAAATCCTCCCACCGGGACTTTTAAGGGGCATCCCGGGTTGCTTAGGCATAATTCCCTGCGGTCTTGCAGGATACTGGGCCCAGGCTCCCTCTGGGACAATCCGGGCCATGTGTGGGGTATCCCTTACGGGGGAAAATGTGCTGATTTGTATACCATGTGCACAAAAGGCCATAACGCGGCAGTCCGGCACCCAGCCGTCTGGGTCGGCTCCTCCCGCTTCATCGCCTTCCCCTCCCCGCCTTATCCGTACCCCAAGTGTCATCGGTGCCAGCGGGGAGTCGCACTCTGATGTTTGTGCTAGGTTGGTCAGCATCGAGAAATTTGTTAGCACGGTGGGCAAGAAGGCCCAGGCTAAAAAGAGACATTTGTCGTCGGCCCAGCCCTTGTGGGATGTTGACGATGATTCCATTGATTTGTCGGATTATTCCCCTTTACAGGAGGGGGAATTGTATGAGGAAACGGAGACTATGAGATTATGTACAGTCTGGTGATGCTGCGGCCCGTGCTCAGCTTGTCCGCTGCCTTTCCTTGTCGGCGATTGGACGAGCGAGTCACGTGGGAGCGGGGTCAGGTGAGTTTTCTGGGCTTTCTGTGGGGTTTCACACAGCGGGACCCCGCTGAAGTGGACCAATACCCAGGATAGTCAAAATCCTGGGTGTTGGTCCACTTTAAGTCTGAAGTATTTGCACCCAGTAGCACTTGTATCTTTGAAGTTTTTTACTTGGTGTGCTATATCCATTTAAATTCATTATTCTATTATAGCACTCTTGCAATATAAATGTAAGTTATGCTGGGGAGTTCTGGTCTGGTTAAGTGAATATGAATTTTCCAAAAAAAAACGTAAAGGAGCACTATCACGAAAAATAGCCTAATGATAAAATTATATATAAATATGCTGGATGGCGGGAGGACGGGTCACTTATACACCCGGCATCAAGAAATATCCAGCCAGGCAGGTTTTTCTTCCTTTTAATGAAAGGTAAAAGATATCGGGCTCTGGCAGGTTCTGTCACCCCTGATGGACTAAACCTGTCCCCCCTGAATTTTATTCCTACAAGGAGAGGAAAACCACAAGCTTGATGAGAGTTTTCTTCAGTTTGGGTGTATAAGTGACCCCTCCTCTCATTAGCCGACGTGTTTATGTGTATTTTTATTATTACACAATTTCGCTATATCGCTCCTTTAAGTCCAGTCAGCTAATGCTTACCTCTTCCTCATTTACTGTACAGCTGCCAATCACGTAACTGCATGTGATTAATTTGGTTTACCAATTGGGCTTGCACATCAAACCTGAATGGTTGGCGATTGGTCACCATATTTAGACTGTAAACTTGTAATGGCCGAGCTTCTCTTTCCTCAGAATATTTGTTGTGAGCTCTTTAGCACCTTATTTGTTATAGCCTATGTACTGTATGTTCTAACTTGGGTGTAACTACTATTTTTTACAGCGCTATGAAAAATGATAGTGATTTATAAATATGAGTGAAGAAGGGGTAAAAATTGTCTGACTTTACTTTAGTTCCTTTCTAAGCTTAGAGCTGGATAACGTTACCAACATGTTTCACTGCAGTACAGAAGTGGAAGGGGTCTGGATGGATGACTGTCTTTAGTGGGTTTTATTTGTGCTTCTATCTGAAAATGTTTACATCAGAAAACGCCATTAGTCTAGTAGCTGAACATGCCAAATAAATATTTAAGGGACAGTCCAGGCTATAGCAATAATAAAGCAGCAATGAATGAAAAAAAACTATGGGAAAGTTCCAGGGTGGATTTGATTTAAATCTAACTGATTTAAATCACGATTTAAATCACTAGTCAGTAAGGCTTGATTTAAATCAGTGATTTAAATCAAAGTTTCTACCTAAACTAGTTCTTGCTATTTTAACATGCAAGTAGCTGAAGATTTTTAGAATCACTTTTTATATTACTTTTTTCTCCCCAGTTTGATGGGTTAATCATTCATATTTGGACACCACTGTTCTGTTGTACTTAGGCAGGAGAAAAATAATCCTGACCTTAATAACAATTTAAATAGATTTATTCAACTGAAACAATAACAACATTACAGCATAAGTTATTTGCTTAAACAAACATCCATGTTTTGTTAACTAATTTGGCTAAACAAAATATATATATATTTTAAGAAACTTAGACTGTCAGCCCAGCCGACACATGAAAAACTTAAATCCTACTGTCCCTGCTGTCCTCTGTAGCTCACTAGTCATAGGTTTGTAGAACAATAGGATTAAGGTCTTTTTCTCAACTCTGTTCATGTTGTAACATATTTGCTGTGAAGAAGAGGCTGGGACCTCTGCGGAGTCAAATTCAGTTTTGAGAACTGCGTAAGTAAAGCGAGCGTCTGTGATAATATAGGAGAGAAACTGCCCACTAATCCTACAGAAACCTCTGGAAGAGCATGGCATTGTGAATGTTACACATATACAGCCTTTATTCTACTGAGTTAAACAACTCAGCTTTATCTCATGATGGAAGAACCTTTGGATGGTAAAATATATTCCTCAAAAAGCAGTTTATTGAAAAAAAATCCGATTTAAATAAAAAAAAATCCGATTTAAATCAAAAAAATCTGATTTAAATCAAAAAAATCTGATTTTTTTGATTTTTTAAAAAAAAACATTGATTTTTATCCACCCTGGAAAGTTCGGAGAGCAGCTACAGCATGCTGCAGGAGATGGACAGGCTTTAGGTGAGCTACCTCTCTATTGCCTTTGTCTGGACTGGCCCTTTAAACCTCACTGTACAAGTATTATGGTGTGTTAAATGTAGCATTACAAGGAAAGTTGATCTGTTCTACCTTAGGAAGCCCACAATCGAGCATGGAATTCTGTATGATGAGGGACTGGAAAGAGTTGAACACTGCAGTGCTACATGCCTTTCATAGTCGGAGGTGTGGCTGACGCACTTTTGTGCAGCTGTCACCTATCACATGCAGCTCCACTAAGAAAAGGTGAGTATCCCTTTAAGGCAGGGCTCACTGATGGTGTGAGGGCTGGGTATGGTTAGTATAGGGTCCTGTGGACCAGGACCTCCCCTTGCACAGAATTGCAAGAGAGGGTTTAGGTCCACTGTAACTGCTCAGCAAGATCAGAAACTCTTTATCAAAGTCTTGTTGGTGACAACTTAGCCTGGGCTCATGGGAAATGCATACACGCATTTTACCACCATCCCGAGTCACTGGGTCACATTTGCACTGTTGGGCAGGACTGTAAGAAATGTTACTCTTGTGTGATTTCTTAAAGGTTTTTGCTTGAGCAGCTTACTAATTCTGATGATATGCTTTGTTTTTAGCGTCATAGAGAATAGGAATTCAAAGCCATGTGTCTTTTTTCAGCGGCAGTTCTGGTCATCTGTAAAGGTAATATAATAATCTTATAGCCGTGTGTTTTTCATCATTATTCAGGCCTGTGTGTGTGTGCAAGTTCCCTGTTCTGATGCGCTGCTTTGGAAGCAAAGCAAAATGATTTGCTCCTATAAGTAATTGTATTGCACAGTAGCTGGTCCTATTCCAGTATTTACCATCTGGGGGCGTCTTGCGGTACCAGCTTGCAGGACTTTTAAATCTAGGAATGGTTACTTTCCTTTGGCTGTCCGCATCCTGAACAAAAACCAAGCATCATAGGCCCTGGCTCAAAGCACTATGGAAGAGCATCTGTATCTCTATTTCTTTGTTCCCATTTCTATGTAAACTGTAGTTAACTGTTGCACTGTGTATATGACAAAAATAATTCCTTGTTCATCTCACGATGTACTAAGCGGCATTTGCTTTGATCTGCAAAGCTTCAGGGAGTTTTAAGCTGGTCCTGTATAGGGTTCCTGTGTTGTGTAGGAGTAGGAAAGGGAACAGAAAATTGCACCTTATTGATATCAATAGGCACTTTACATCCTCGCTCTGCATTGTGTTTTGGCAAATTTAACATTCAGCATTTGCACTGCAAAAGCCGCTCAACCCATAGAACCTCTGTAAGCTCGTAGGGCATTGCTCTCTCCTATTGTCTTGTTTGCAGAATGTTCAATGTAATGATCTATGCACTGTATGTTCTTCCTGGTTTGTAATCACTACTTTGTACGAACGATCATAGCACTGTATAAATTAAAAATAGACAGCGTGAGTAAAGTATGCATTGCATTGCAGCCTGGATCTCCACTGGTCTCTGTACCTCCATGATGGGCCCTTACTGACATTTCCTCCTCAATGGCGGTGGGGTGGAGTATTCTGGTGGAGTCGGCTTGGCCAAAACTGGATGTCTCTTTGGCACAGGTTTCAAGATATCCAGACACTATGCAACCCAATGGAGAGGTTTACAGATGGCGTCTTTAAAAACCTACATTAGCTTCAGTTGGTGTTGCCAGAAAATCTGGCGCAGCAATTTTATAGTGGACCAAAACCCAGGATTTTGACTATCCTGGGTTTTGGTCCTTGCGCCCGTGGCACCCCAATCGGGGATGCCCTGCTGTGTGAACCCCCCCCCCCCCCAGGTCATCCGAACTGACTCACCTTTCCTATGGCACATGCGCAACCTCCTGTCCCACTCGACTGCGCTGATGCGTTCCCGGCTTAGTTGTCTAAGGAGTGAGCGCCACTCACGCATGCGCCATTGGACTGGGGCTGAAAGTGAGCATACCGAGCGACCTGGGGGGTGGTTTCACACAGCAGGGCAACCCGATTCTGGATGCCCCGGAGGGAGGGAATCAAGTGGCCCTGGAACCTTAAGGATTCCCGGAAATATCTGCTAGGGTTTTGTTCCCCTTTAGAGCAGAACACAATTTAGGACTTTGACCTTCATGGGTTTTGTTCTGTGGCCAGGGGCATCCAAATTAGGGTGTGGCAGTGGCAGGTGGCTCCCATAGACTTGGGATCAAGTCCCATAGACATCCCCGGCTGTGTGTGCGCTTCCTCTCCAGCCTATCTGAATGGCTCCCCTGTCACAACAATCAGAGCCCTTCGCTAAAATTAGGTAAACACGGCAAAGGGCTCTGATTGGCGAGCTTGCACGTGCACCATTGGAGCAAGGAAAGGTGAGTCTTTACGGGCGCCCTGGGGGTTTTACACAGGCCATCCACAATACTCTTCCCTCCATGTTCAGGGCCGTTTCCTTTGTGGAAGATGCTTCTGCTGAAGCAGTCATGGCTACTGCAAGATCAACAGCTCTGCTCAACTGAGCCAGAAGGGCAATATGTCTGGAAACATGGCAGAGGGATCTTGCATTCAAAGCTTCATTTTGCAAAATTCCCTTTGAGGCTGGTTTTGGGGGAGCGCCCCGCAGGTCACTGTGAAAAGCTGCCCATAGTAATCTATGGCCACCTTTACATGTCAATGGGCGTTTGGGGAGTGCTCCGCAAAATCCCTGCCAGCAGCGTCCTGGGGGCCCAACACTAGCGATCTCCCTCCATGTGAGTGAAGAGCGCTGGCGCTGAACGCCCTCCATACGCTGACACCAGCGATTGCAGGGCCCTCTGCCGAAAGCTTGCGCGCTCTGCAATCGATCTGGTGTGAAACCAGCCTGAGGGTGACCTTATGTTTGGACAACATAAAAAAGTTTTCAATCAAGAATTTAGGTTTTGAAACAAAAGGCAAAAGTGCGCCTACAAAACAGCCTTAATAAAATGAGCATTGAGGTCAGTCAAAGGGTGGATGCAAAACTATCCTCATTTGCGCTCCATCCCCCCAATCAGGCATGCCTGTTGTGAGGGGGAGACTGACATTCTTTCCCGAAGGCTTGGCAGGATATAACCCAGAACCCCTTTAGACTACAATCTGTTTGGGCTATCGCCTCTCGTTGCTGGTAAGCCCGCCAGAGAAATTCCTAACTACAAATCTGCCTCAGGATCCTGGAAAGAAGTAATACAAGAGCTCAACGACAAGATGCAGATAGATACTGTTCCTCCTTGTATCACAGGAGAGGTTTCTACTCAACCTTTGGGAGCATATAGTATGACTTTAAACCTCAAGATCCTGAACCAGTACATCAAGTACTAAAGATTCTGCATGGAATCTATTTATACGGCCATGACAGTCAATGGCGAGCACTAGACCTTCTTACCATAATAATGGATGCTGTTGGATTTGGTGCTCAACTGAACTGCCAACACATCCAGGGTTGCTTGCCTCCAAAATTTGCGAACAAGTCCTCCAATTACATCAAGGCAGACGAGGGAACACAAAACCTCTTCTGTCATCTCATAAAGGACAAAAATGCCCAAATTCGCTACAAGATGACAACTATTGCCTACCCAGATCTGTCACATTGCAGAGCCTAGGCTACTCATTTTTATGCCACCTCAAAAAGGTCTCTTTAGGTGAACTGCTGATAGGTAAAAGATGAATGAGATGATTGACCTTTCCTGCCTGGAATCCAGCCGCGAAGGTCAGGCGATGCCGCCTCTGCTCGCCCCCATCTTGTTGTAGACCAGGACAGCGGCAGGGTATGCGCGATCCCACCTGTCCATTCACAAACTTTGGAGACCTTCTACAGCACACTGCAGGAAATAAATGTGAAACACATGACACAGGCTTCAATAAGGTCTTTATCAGCAGTTCACCTAAAGGGAACTATGAATGTGATGATGGACACTTACCTGCCCCTGAATCCAGCGGTGAATTTCGGGCGATGCCGCTGCTGCTTGCCACCATCTTGTAGGCCAGGATGGCCACTGGGTGCGCACTCTCATTCACAAACTTTGAAGGCTTGCTAAAGCATCTACAGCACACTGCAGGAAATAGGTGTGAAACACATGACACTGGCTTCAGGTGAGCTCCTTATTGCCTGGACTGCCTCTTCAACTCCTATAATAGGGCCAGGAGCAAGAGATTAATTGTTGGTAATACTTCTAAGAGTGCTCGCCAAAGCTTTTATTTAATTGTATTGTAGTGCCTGTAAAATTGTTGTCTCCATTCTTTGAAGCCTTTCACTAATAATATCCCATTGATGTCTTAGTTACTTGGAAACTTCCTGAAGTGGTCCGGCATCCTTTCCAACAGGTGTTTACAGGAGCTGGCAATAGATGGCCTGCTGAACAGATACATATTGATTGCATTCCAGAATAATGAGAATGGCGAGGACAGCATTAAGAAGGCCCAGAGTGTGAGTATGATCAATAATGGCGTCTCCTCACAGAATACAATATCCCTTGAAGGGATTTTTCCGGCAAAAGGTTAAAAAAAAAATAAACAGCTGCTTACCTTACCAAGGTAAGCTTCCTCTCATGGGAAAATGTACTTCCTCATCTGCCCCTCCAGCACCACCCCACCGTTGTTGGCCACCAATACTATCTTGAGGAGCTAGTCCAAACGACGCCTCGTCCTGTATAGATGGCTTGAATGGTGCTCTCTGAGCCATTCATTAGCTCTAATAACTCAGCTAGGGGGATGAAAGTGCCTTTGTCTGAAGCAAGATCTTGGGCTCTTACAGACACCGCCTATTATGTGGCATCACTGCTCCAAGGGCCAGGCCCACATGCTTCTGTAAAGAAATCCTAAGTTAAAACTGTAAACCACAATATCTCAATCATTACTTCAATTTAAAAAAGAAAAAGAAGACCGCTTAGGACAGTGCTAAACATAGCCCTATCTATCTATCTATCTATCTATCTATCTATCTATCTATCTCTAATTCAATTCAATTCAAACAGGCTTTATTTGCAGGCCTAAATATATATATACCCCAAATCTATCTATATTGAATTCAAACTGGCTTTATTGGCAGGCCAGAATATCTGCCCCAAATCTATTTATCCATAGATTTATCGATCATATATCCCATATCTAACTATCTATCTATCTATCTATATATCCCATAAGACTAAAATACTCCAGGGCCAACCACTGGCTTTCCCCCTGAGGAATTCGAAATCGGGATGCCCCAGTGTGTGAACATGCCCCCGAGCTGCTGCAAAATTCACCTTTGCCCTGGTTCCCACAGAAATATAAACATGTGGCCGCGTCCCCAGCATCTCTGGGCTGAGGCACATTCCTCCTCCCAGCCATTCAAATAGGCTGGGTTCTGGACAGTGCCCTTGTCTAAAGGGAAACTGGGGATGTGCCTGCTCTCTGTTACCGAGCTCTGCATGTTAACAGCCATATACCGTTCATTACTATGCACTGCATACTGCACTGATTGGACGAGAGCCTGTGAATGCAGCGTAGGACCAGGGAAAGGTATGTTTTTATGGGTGATCCAAGGGGTCTGATCGGCATGTCCCGGGGCAAGGATTCAATCCGCAATAGTGAAAATCTAGGTTTTGTTCTGCTTTAATATCAACTGGGGATGGGGCAGACTCCTGCAGTATCTCAGAAACACTCCTGTATTCTTAGTATACAGTACGTCCTGCTCCAGATATAGTACTTACACTTGGGTTATCCTCCGCCAGATGGCGCTGCACTGCAGAGACATGCAAAACAGGCTCCTCCCGGCCCCTCAAATACCCGGGGACCCCCCACAAATCACCAGATTTCTCTGCAGTGCTGAACTGCGAAGACATGAAGTATCACGCTCTCGCAGGTGAGCGGGGCTATTACAGCCTGCGGCCCTGTTGGACTATTCCCACCCGTCCTCTTTGTGATGTGCCTCCCAGCCTGGGCTGCGCTGGTCGGGTGAAGGTAGGCAGCACCATGCGTGCTTATGGAGCGCTGCCCCACCGCAGTCCCCCACCAAAGGGTAGGCAGTATAGGTTGATGGTGAGCCTCTATGGGATGCCCCGCCCGCATTATTGCCCCGTGTAGTGGTGGGCCCTGTAAAAATGGCTGCCATCCTCCCTCGTTTCCCCCGTAGCTCGGGGCGAAAGAAAGGGGGGGGGGTGTGCGTGTGTGTGTGGGTGTCAGTACTGACTTACATGCAATGGCCTTCGTATTGTCCTTTGGACTTGTACATGTTGTGTCAGCCGCCGTGCTGATTTGTGTTTTACTCATGTTACTGCCGCCGCCGCGCGCGCTTTCTCCTTCACTGGATGTGTGGCGCCGGGCGCTGTGATGTTATCATTGGCTGTCTTAGAGCTTCGCGCTCTTCGTGGGGGGCGGGGACCTGGCTTGGCGTGCTTCGCGTCACGGCCCGCCTTGGACCGTCCTTCGAGGTTCGCTTGGCACCATTTTGATGTGTAGTCCCGTGCGTGTGTAGCGGTCCCCTCCTCTCGTGGTCTGTAAGTGCCCTCGCGGGCGATTTGTGTGCTCATCGCTTACTGTGCATGAGTCTGACACCCCTTATTCCCATTATGTCTTTCAGACTCTGTGAATCCTGTGGCTTCTCCCGGCCCAGTGTATTTGTTAGTCGGGCCTAGTATAATTACTCCCACTTCCCTGCGGGTCATTGGGGTATCCAGGGTAGCTTACAGCGTCAATCCCTACTGGCCTATTGTGCCTATTAATCACCATATGGAGGCATCCCAGGATAATGGGACCGGGGTTCCTTCGGGACAAACCCGGCTGTGTGTAGCTTGTGGGGTCTCACCTATTAGCGGTGACAGTACACGGGTCTGTGTTCCTTGTGTGCAGCAGGCGCTAATGGTACATCCCGTCCCACCGGTGGCCGGGCCTGCACGCCTCACCTCACCTACTCCCCCAAGCATGCGTCTAACCCCCAATACAAGCGGGGATTCTCATCCTGATGTGGCTACTAGACTGGCCAGTGTTGAAAAATTGATTGCTAATTCCTTAGCGCGTAAGTCCATCGCTAAGAAGCGCCACTTAACCCCTGAGGTCACTCTATTCCCTCTGGAGTCTGACGAGTGGTCGCATTTATATGGCTATACCCCCTCAGACGAAGGGGAGCTGTTCTCTGACGAGAGGCCCAGGGGTCACGACGATTCTGGCTCTATCTGGACCCCGGATGATACTGACAGATTGCTGGTTCAGATTTTTGAGGTTTTGTCTATCTCTCCCCCTGTTGCGGCTCCCAGGCAAAGGGGTGAGCTCTTTCATACTGCTAAGGCTCGATTAGAATTTACTGAGCAAACCCATTTCAATAACCTCGTGCTTAAAGGAGCAGTATCGCGAATTTTTCTTGGTGACTTATATTTAAATGGTACTTTGAATGTAGATAAGTGTTGGAGTAAGAATTACAAATGTAGAAAAAAATGATGTGTGTGTTGAGCAGCTGGAGACTAATAGCTGATGTTTATGTCTTGTCAGTGTCGGGCGCCGACACTCTGGCCTGTTCCACACTGAGGAGAGGGGTGCAACAATGTATCAGTTCCACCTGAGGAGAATGTATCAAAGTCTCAGCTGTTCAGTGCTGGCAGCCGTCCAGCATCAGATAACAACATTGCAACATTGCCTGGCCAGAACATATATATCTAAAACAGAGAGAAAAGCTCTAGAAGTCATTTAGCTGATTTTGACAGTTTTCCCTTCATGTTGGCTCTGCTGCAAAATTGTTCAGTTTACCATTTTCTTTTTTTTTCCATATGATCTTTCTTTCAGCTTTGTGTGTTTTGAGCAAAGCCCAACCCAGGATTTTCACTATCTGGAGTTTTGTTTTGTGCCCCTAGGGGCATTCTGACTTGGGATGCCCTGATATGTGAAATCCCCAAGTTCGCCTGTGAAAACGTACCTTTCCCTGTCCCACAGTGCATGCGCGGGCTCTCATCCAATCAGATCTGTTTGCACACAGATGGGGAGCCTGAGCAGTAACCTTCCTGGCCGCCCGGCCTGTCTAAATGACTATCTGCGTGAGCGCACCAGAAAAATGGGGGGATCTGTGGTTATCCAGGGGTCGTTTCACACAGTGGGCATCCTGATTTAGAATGGAGTTTTGTTCCACTTTAATACTTTTAGATTTTCCTTCACAGTTATTCAAAGAAGAATTTCAGTCGTTTTCAGTCAGTTTAGTTTATTTTGTATAGATTTTACACATTTGAGTCACCTGGTCTCATAACAAAAGCAGCACCTCACACACACACAGCCGTTACAGTGTCAGCCTATGAGGTAAAGTGTTGCTAGGAGACCAGTGGGCTAAATGAAGCAGCTCACTAAATATAAACCCAGCAGATCCCCCTATTCAGCAAATGGACTGAGCTATTATAATTATACAATTTAAAAGAGAGGCATATATTTTTTTCTTTTTCTATCGCCAGATTATTTATACACATGTTATACGCTATTGTATGGCTATTTAATTATTTATCTTTTTTAATGCAAATTTCGCGATACTGCTCCTTTAAGGAGTGGGAACATCCCAGTAGACTTCCTGGGATACCTAAGAGCTTGGAAGAAAGTATCCTTTTCCTGCTGATATGGTCAAGTGTTGGTCATCGCCCCCCGAGGTCGATGCCCCTATTCTGGGGCTGTCTAACACCTCTATCATGCACTCCTCCGACACTACTATGCTGCGGGATGCCGAGGATCGGCGCATTGATCAATTGGCATGTCATGCCTTTGCGTTTGTGGGGGCGGCGCTGCGTCCGGGTTGCGCCTTGGCCATTACTTCTGTGGCGCTCAGGGCCATGGTCAGAAATGTACTCGAAGGCTCAGATGAATTACCACCTGATACGCTTAATGCACTGTCTAACTTTGATGTGTTTGTAAACTTTATCCTGTCTGCATTGGATGATGCCATTAGGATGTGCGCCAGATCTTCTGCCTTGGCGGTAGCTATACGCCGCACGGTGTGGCTGCGACAGTGGGCTGCTGACAATGCTGCTAAGAAAGCCCTTACTGATCTTCCATTTAAGGGGCTATGTCTGTTTGGGGACCACCTAGACCTTTTTGCTAAAGGAGGTAAGTTGCCCCAGCGCAGGCGGCAGTCTCGGCCCTTTCGGGGCCAGGCCCCCCTTTCCATCCCCAACCGAGGTGCTAAGCAGGGAAAGGGGGTGTCCTTCGTGGGGGCTCGCGCCGGTTCCTGGCATAAGTACAGAGGACAACGTTCTGGACCCTCCTGGGGGGTCCAAGCCCAAAGCCCCTCCCAAGGCCCCTCTGGCATGATGGGGCGCCCTCGCCCGTCAGGGTGGGGGGACGGCTACAGCACTTCGAGCTTGTCTGGAGGCATCACGTCTCAGACCGGTGGATTCAGGAGGTAGTGTCCTCTGGTTGCAAGATAGAGTTTGCTGTGCGGCCTCCCCCAAGATTCATCAGGTCCCGGATCCCACAGGATCCTGTCTCAGCTCAGGTCTTGATGCTGGCCGTGCAGGGACTCCTGGATCTGGGTGTCATTTGCAGGGTCACCTTAAGAGAAAGGGGCAAGGGGTTCTTTTCCAACCTTTTCACAGTGCCCAAGAAAGATGGGTCAGTCAGGCCCATTCTGGATTTAAAGAAGTTTCTCAAGAACAGGCGTTTTCGCATGGAAACTCTGCGCTCAGCCATCAGCTCTCTGCGCCCAGGGGACTTTATGACGTCTGTGGACATCAAAGATGCTTACCTTCACATCCCTGTGTTCCCGGGACACCAAAGGTTTCTCAGATTTGCGTTGGAAGATCAACATTACCAATTTGTGGCCTTGCCATTTGGCCTCACTTCAGCTCCCAGAGTGTTCACCAAGGTGCTGGCGGGGGTTATGTCTCTGATAAGGTCAAGGGGCATACGCGTGCTGCCCTACCTGGACGACATTCTCATCACCTCTCGGTCGCTACAGCAGGCAGAGTTGGACACTCAGACGGTGGTGTCCACCTTGTAGTCCTTCGGCTGGGTGATCAATCATCCCAAGCCCTCTCTGACCCCTTCTTTGGTGACCCCATTCCTGGGTATGATTCTGGATACGGTTCAGTCAAGGGTATTCCTTCCTCAACAGAAGGTGGAAGCTTTAACTGCGCAGGTGAGGTTCCTGCTCTCGTGTCCCCAGCCCTCCCTCAGGCAGGGAATGCAGCTGGTGGGTCTGATGGTGGCGTGCTTCGAGGCGGTGCACTTTGCTCAGTTCCATTTGAGGCCTCTGCAACTTCACCTTCTGTCAGTATGGGACAAGAACCCAACGTCCTTGGACGGGGTCTGTGTGCTTCCCCCCTTGGTCAGACGGTCCCTGTCATGGTGGTTGGACCACAGGAACTTGCTGGGGGGCAGGTCCTTTCTGGCCCCTTCCTGGGAGATGGTCACCACGGATGCCAGTTTGTCATGTTGGGGGGGATTCTGGAAGTCCCTGCGCTTTCATTCTGGAACTACGGGCAATCAGGTTGGTTCTGGAGCAGTTGACCGATCACCTGCAGGGTCTGTCCGTGCAGGTGCGCTCAGACAACAGGACGGCGGTTTCCTACATCAACCATCAGGGAGGGACCCGGAGCAGGGGTGCCCTCCAGGAGGTGTCCCGGATTCTGACATGGGCGGAGGCCAGTGTTCAATGCATATCGGCTGTGTATATCCCGGGGGCGGAGAATCTACTAGCAGACTCCCTAAGTAGGGGGACTTCCCGTCAGGGGGAGTGGTCCCTCTGCAACAGGGTATTTCAGTCCCTGTGTCACCGTTGGGGTCTACCGGATGTGGATCTGTTTGCATCCCGTCACAATCACAAGCTCCCGGCCTTTGTCTCCCTGTCTCAGGATCCTCTGGCCTTGGCCACGGATGCTCTGACCATGTCATGGAAGGAATTTCGGCTCTGTATGTCTTTCCTCCATTCCCCCTGCGCCAGATTGCCCTGGAAGGGGTGCCAGTGATTCTGGTGGCCCCCAGGTGGCCAAGAAGAGTGTGGTTCGCCGACGTGGTACAAATGGCAGTAGACCAGTACGTCCTGCCAGGGGCGCCAGATCTGCTCACTCAGGGCTCCTTACGCCATCCCAATTTACAAACTCTGGCTTTGACGGCCTGGCTGCTGAAACCTCCATCTTGATCTAGAAAGGCTTGTCTGCCTCGGTGGTGGATACCATGTTGCAGGCTAGGAAGAAAACTTCTTCTGCCATCTATTATAGGGTATGGTGTTTCTACATTGATTGGTGTGAGTCTAGGTCCCTTCCCTGTAGGGAGTTCTTAGTCCCTAGGGTTCTGGAGTTTTTACAGCATGGATTGGAGTTGGGTCTAAAACTCAGTACTCTGAAGGCTCAGGTTTCTGCCCTGTCCGTCTTTCAGAAGTCTTTTGCTCAGCATCATTTGGTTAAGACCTTCTTTCAGGGGGTCACTCATGTGCGTCCCCCACGTAAACCTATGGTCCCTGTTTGGGATTTGAACTTGGTTTTGTCTGCCTTGCAGGGTGCTCCCTTTGAGCCTATTCAGGATGCTGCTCTGGCTGTACTTACCCTCAAGGTTGTCTTTCTGGTGGCTATTACTTCGGTCAGGCGTGTGTCTCAGCTGGCGGCTCTGTCTATTCAGCCCCCGTACTATGAGAGACACCAGGACAAGGTGGTGTTCCGGTTTAAGCCAGACTTTCTGCCTAAGGTTGATGTTAGGGCCTCAGCTGATGCTGTGTTTGGCCGCAAGGTTTTGCAGGCGGCAGTGGTTTAAACTGTCTGCTGTTACCTTTTTTGTTGGGGATCCCACCCTACTTTATGAACACTGCTATTGGATGTCCCAAGTGTAAGTATTATATCTGGAGCAGGACGTACTGTATACTAAGAATAATTCAATTCTGTGAAATACTCACCTGTAGAATTGATATTATTTGTATACAGTACATCCTGCTCCACCCCACCCTGGTTTTTGCATTACTCTGGATCCCCCTGTATGGTGATTGTTATCTTTGTTATAGTTACCAGTTTTGGTGGTTAAATTCTCCTGGCTTCTTGTTCACTGCTTTTCAATGCTGGGGATTTGTGGGAGGTCCCTGGGTATTTGAGGGGCCGGGAGGAGCCTGTTTTGCATGTCTCTGCAGTGCAGCGCCATCTGGCGGAGGATAACCCAAGTGTAAGTATTATATCTGGAGCAGGATGTACTGTATACAAATAATATCAATTCTACAGGTGAGTATTTCACAGAATTGTATTTTTATGAAGCATTTACCTTTATATATCAGGAGTGTTTCTGAGATACAAGTTGTCTGCTGTGGCTGCCTGCTGCTGCCCTGTGTTGGCCCTCACATTCCTTCACATTTACTCTAAGAAATGATTGTGTCTAGGACAGATGCAGACACGCACTGATATTTTTTTCCCAGGACAACCATATAATTATTGTGCCCAGGACAGATGCAGAATTAATTTGCTCAGGATAAGCACAAAGTTTTATTTGGCCAGGACAGATGCAGAATTTGCCCAGGATAAGTACAAAGTTTTATTTGCCCAGGACAGATGCAGACACTTTTTTTTGCCCGCTGAATTTTTTTTTCTCCCCTGGACAGATGCAGACTTATTTACCCCAGAACAGACGCAGATTCTTTTGCCCAGGACAGATCCTGAATTGTATTTCTCCCAGGACAGATCCTGAATTGTATTTTGCCCAGGACAGATCCTGAATTGTATTTTGCCCAGGACAGATCCTGAATTGTATTTTGCCCAGGACAGATCCTGAATTGTATTTTGCCCAGGACAGATCCTGAATTGTATTTTGCCCAGGGCAGATCCTGATTTATATTTTGCCAAGGACTGATCCTGAATTATATTTTGCCCAGCACTGATCCTGAATTATATTTTGCCCAGGACTGATCCTGAATTATATTTTGCCCAGGACTGATCCTGAATTATATTTTGCCCAGGACTGATCCTGAATTATATTTTGCCCAGGACTGATCCTGAATTATATTTTGCCCAGGACTGCCTAGGGCAGATTCAGAGTAATTTTGCCCAGGACTGGCACATATAAGGATCTTTCTTGGGCCACACATGATCAGGAATTGAGGAGGGCTGCTATCAAACCCAGTGATTGTACCACTGGATCTTGGTAACCTGCCTGTAGATAGGAGGCTGGCATAAGAAAAGCGCCATTTAATATCTGTACTCAGATTGACCATCCATTTAGCCACCAGCCTGATGGGTGCATATTTGTTTCTATCTTGTGTGTCCAGAAGATCTGCTGTCATTAGTTTCCTTTTTTATGTTAATCAAATCAATGATTAACAATTAAGAGAGTGAGAGGAAATGGCTGAGTCTCCAAAAACATAATGAGGTGCTAATGAGCTTCTCTGTCACTGTCGGCAGGTGGATGGGGGACATCTTGTGTTTCTAGAGCTGGCTGTGGAATGACCATAATAAGTCCCAAGTGGCTCTGGGCTCCTTGCCACCACCTCAAAGTCTCCTGTTTAGAGTCCTTCTTTTGTTTTTGCACATTTTGCTGTCCAGCATTCCTGAATACATATTTTAATGTAGAACACCAGGCAAATATAAAAAATGACTTAGGCTATTTACACACTACGCGTCCCAACCTATTGCGGTGGAGATGCACAGATGCAGTGATGCACACAATTGTGCATACCGCCTTGCACCACCCTATTTTTTTTTCCTGCCCCGCTACGCAGGTACCAGGAGGCGGCAGCTCATGGTGGTTAAGTGAGCAGGTGGTGGTGGCACCGGCATCTCCAGTCAATCACTGCTGCAGCCACCTCTTGGGGGCCTTCCACTAGTCCTAAATGTCTAGTTCACCCAAGGTCCTAAGACAGCCGGGACAGTCCCCCATAGTCAACAGCGCACGAGTTGTTCTCTGTCTCCTTTAAATCTCGGCCAGTGGTGGCAGTGTGTGCTTCAAGCGTCTAGCCCTGAGGGATCCTGGGCTTGCTTACCGGAGCCTTCTCGGTTCGGCGGCGGTGTCGGGGATGCAGGGGGGGGGGGACTTGCTACTGCTGACCCGCCGGCACTCACATCACTTTTGGGCGCACCCTCTACACGTGGGGCAACCCGCGCCAATTCTCAGCCACCACACAGTGCTGGAAGGGATTCCAGAGGGTAAAACAGCAGTGGCGGAGGGCACCAGAAGCACAGTGGCACCTCACTGGCAGCCCACAGCAGTATGAATCCTCCATTTTCAGCCCACTAGAGGTCAGCAATATCGAGCAAAGGAATCCGGGTGCAGGCAGTGCGTCACCCAGCCTTAACACTGTAAAAAGCCTGTTATATATTTTGCCATTTATGCTGGTATCCTGGGGGTATGTATACATGACTTATGTATTGTATTCTGTCCTTTCAAATAAAATCCACCTAAAGTTAAGGATAGAGATAAGGACACCCCGAAAGAGAAGCCTAAGGATCCTAAACCTATTAGACACTGTTTTCTGTAGCGTTACACTTCCAGATATCTGGCAGGTCTGTCTGCCAGGCATGCTTACAGATAAGAATAAGAGATGAGATGTACAGCTATGTACAGGGAGATGCTAGCCATGAGAAATGAAATGGCTTCGATGTTTAAGGTCTAAAAGGCTTTTGGGTCGCACCCAGGGGCATATACTTCTGGCACAACTGTTCCTCAGCCAGTGCAATTAATGCAGGATACTAGACAATTAGTATCCCTTACTGCTTCTATTCCTTCTGCACAAACCCACGGTCCTGTGCCAGTTCAGTTTGAAACGGGTTCGGAGGTAGTGTTGAAGAGCGAGAGTGAACTCTCAACTGAGGTCTCTCTTAACGAAGGGTATACAGTTGGATAAGAGTGGCGAAGGGATTTCTGGTTCCTCTTGGTTCTGCCAGAGGACTTGGCAGGTTTGTTAGGCTACATTTATGACACATGGGGAAGGAGTGCGAATAAGCCCTTATCTATTCAGGATACCATGTATAAGAAATTTTTAGAAATCCAAGACCTTTCCAGTCCATTCTGCACTTAAGGATATGTCTGAATGGAAGTACCCAGAGATTTTCTTTATGCTGGGCTCACTCAAACGTAGGTTCCCCTTTCAGGAACAGGATATGGAGCCTTGGACCAAATGTCCCAAATTAGATGCACCACTGGATCAGATCTCCATAACAGCAGACTTAAACCGGACCAACAGCCTGGCACAGTTTTAAAAAAAAGGTAGCGGCCATTTTGGAGCTTCCACTCCCAACTGACATAACTGACAATGCACAGTAACAGGAAGCCCGGTAGCACATCCTGTTTGCAGGTGGCCTGCAAATGCATGAACTGCCATCTTGTTATTAAAATTGACCACAGCAAGAGTTTGAAAAAGGTAAATGAATTTTTATGTGCTGCAATCTAAATTGTCCTGGGGAGGGATGCATAGCACTGTTTGTTGTGTTATTCTGGTTTAAGTCATTTTTGACTGTTGGTCTGCTTTAAGTTTTGCTGATATAGGGGCAATATGTGATACTATGGACAGAGCTCGGAATGCTGCATCCTTCACATTCAGACCTACCCTGGCAGCTGATGGTGTCATCAGAAGTATGGAAACATGGCTCAATAACATTAGGGGTTATTTGGAGAACACTGCTAAGGAGAATATTCCTACTATAAGCCATTTCCTTCCTAGCAATTCAGGGGAGACCATCAGGGCCATGGCTAAGGCAACCGCTCTATTAGCCTGTGCCAGAAGGGCACTTTGGCTTAAAACATGGTCAGGAGACCTGGTTTCTAAGGCAAAGTTGTGTGGCATTCCATTTCATGGTAATCACCTGTTCGGAGAAAACTTACTGTTCTGACTGCAAACAGGAAAAGGAAGTTTCAAAATCGCACTATTACTAAGGGCAAAACTTCCAAAAGGCAGGTTTAGGGCAGACAGAATGAGCAGAAGAAGAGATGAACACAGATGAAGCCGCAGAAAAAGGCAGTTTGCTCTGCAAACCTCTAGAGGCCCCTAAGTCTCATTCCTGACGAAGGCTGCGGCTACAGACATTGGAAAGGACATACCTCTATATTTTGCCCATCCCTCAATGTTTCTTCCTGGTGACCAAAGTACCACGGAACACCAGAAAGAGGGAAGCCTTACTGCTAGTCTTACATGAATTATGCCAAAAGAAAGTGATATAAGTATTTCCGCTCCATTCCGAGGGGTGGAGGGGGGTTCTATTATCACGCTTTCCTGGTGTGAAAGCCATCGGGAAATTATCGGATGATTCTGAACCTGAAAAGATTAATCTTTTCATCAGGTACAAAAAGTTAGTAACATCCTCATGGAGCAGGCTCTTATGATCAATTTAGACCTGCAGGATGCTTACCTGCATATTCCAATTCTGCCTCTATATCACACATTTCTGAGATTTGCAGTGCAAACAGACCAGGGGCGTTGTCACTACCAGTACTCACTACCAGTACAGGGCTTTAACCTTTGGCCTGTTGTCAGTCCTACGGATCTTTACAAAGATATTGCCGGAACCAATGGCGCACCTCGGACAGGAAGAAGTTACAATTATTCTGTACCTGGGCGATTTGCTCTTGCTAAACAGGTCAGGGGAATCGCTACTAGCAGATCTAGTGAAGACTCTTCTAAGAAACTTAGGCTGGGTTGTCCATCTAGAAAAATCAGATCTGGTACCCAGCCACTGTTGCAGATTGCTTGTGTACAATATAGACAGTCTCTCGCAAAAGATTCTGCTTCCAGTGGAAAAGATCCACAAGATCATAGCAATGGTCCAGGAATTCCTCAAGAACACCCACAGGTTTCTCTAAGAGAAATCATGGCTTTGCTCAGTCTCATGATGGATGCAATTCCGGCAGTTCCGTGGGCTTAAATCCACATGAGAACCCTGCAGAGATTTCTGTTGTCTCATTGGAACAAGTGCCCTGACTAGAAAGCCTCTGTTGGCGGACAGACTCGGAGATATTAAAAAGGGGAAGACTGCGGAGACAAAGGGATCCTGTAATTATTACAACAAATGCCAGCTCCTGAGCTTGGGGAGCCCACCTGGACAATCTGAATGTCCAGGGGCAGTGGTCGCCATAAATAGCGAGGAGATCCTCCAATTTCAGGGAACTAAAGGTGGTAAAACTGGCACTGGATTATTTTTTAATAATTTCAGCCAGATCTGCTCCGAAAATGCTTCCACAGTAGCATATCTAAATTATGAGGGCGGAACCAGGTCATTGTCCCTGATAAATCTATCAAATTCCATACGGTTTTACCTTCAGGAAAAGGGCTGGTCAATGTCGTCAGTTCATCTAAAGGGTACCCTGAACACGGTTGCAGATTTCCAAAGTCGAGTCAGGGTACAACAGACTGAGTGGTGTCCAAACCAGGACGTATTCCTCCAGATTGTAGCTCTTTGGGGCCTTCCCCAGATAGACCTCTTTGCCAATGCGAACAATTCAAAATGCAAGATTTTTTACTCTTATGCGGGAGGACAGTGCTCTAGCAGAGGATGCCCTGGCTCACCCTCGGTATTTTCACCTAGCTTATGCTTTCCCTCCATTCAGACTATTGCCACAGGTGGACCCGGAAGATGGCACGAGAAGAAATCAGCGTTATCTTCATAGCTCTGTTTTGGCCGAGAAGATCCTGGTTTTCAGAACTGAGAATTGTGAAGAGGGGGCCATGGCATCTACCAAATATTCCGAATTTGCTTCATCAGGGTCCCATTCTGCATCCGGAGCCAGCAAAGCTTCAATTGACGGCATGGGTCTTGAAGGGGCCATCTTAGAGAAGAAAGGCTGTTGTGCAGTCGTAAATTGACCACCAGACACATATTATGCAAAGGTTTGGAAGTGTTACTCTTCATTTTGTAAGACTAACAAACTGAAGAAAAAAGATATACCTACAGTCCTTGAATTCCGGCAGGAAAGTTCTGAGTAGGGGCTAGCAGTTAGTACATTAAAGACTCAGACTTCAGCATTAGCCATTTTTCTAGACTACCAGTTGAGACAGGATCAACTAATTGATCGGTTCTTTAAGGCGATGACCCGTAAAAGGCCCGCACCCTTTAAAGGCTTTCCGACGTGGGACTTAACTATCATTTTGAAAGGGTTACTAGAACTTCCATTTGAGCCAGTGGAAGAAGTACCAGAAAAGTTGTGTTTTAAAATTTTGTTTTCTGTTGTCTATCACATCGGCCAGGCGGTGAGCTGTAAGCTCTATTGATGAAGGAACCCTACTGCACAATTCTTCCAGATAAGGCCATACTGAGACCCGATCCTTTGTTTTTGCCAAAGATTGCTACTTCATTCAATAGGTCCCAAGACGTATTGCTCCCGACCTCGCCTCCTATGACAAGAGTAGAAGATGATCTCTCACTATTAGATGTGGAGAGATCTAATTATTAATTTGGAAATATCCAGAGAGTGGATTTTGTGGTGTTTTTTAGCGGCCGCGCCGCTTTGTACTACGCTCTGCGGCTGTGGGCGCTATATCCTGAGGTGATTTTGCTTCGTCATGGCGCCGGCCGGGTCACGTGAGCGCCGTTTTCGCGCCCCGCCCCTCGAGGTACCTCTGCCGGCACCATTTTGGACGAGCTGCATGTCTGGCTATCTCCCTTCCTGACTGCAGCGCTGCTTCCTCTGGTGTCTCAACTTATCCGGTGGTCTGTGCCTGAGCGACCCTACGGTGTCTTTGGCCCGTGAGGCCTCCTTGGGGTTTTTTTTATTGCATGGGGTGTATTTGTTGCGGGATGCTCATGTGTCTTTTTACTTATGTCTAAGACGTTATGCTGAGATCAGTACCCTTCGCCTGGGCGATTTCATGGCCACTATGGACATCAAGGATGCTTATTGACCTGTGCCTATCTTTCCGAGTCCTCTGAGATTTCTAAGGTTCGCGCTGGAGGATAAGCATTATCAGTTACGTGGTTCTACCCTTTGGTGTCACTTTGGCACCTAGGCTGTTCACCAAGATAGTGGCAGGGGCGATAGCTCTGCTGAGGGAACAGGGCATCCGACTCATTCCTGACCTGAACGTCATCCTGATTGGGGCCCAAGTCTTTTCCTCAGGTCGGTTAGGTCACTCAGACGGTGACCTCCACTCTAAAATCCCTTGGCTGGGTGATATACCATCCTAAGTCTTCTCTGTTCCTGTCCTTGGTGAGGTTTTTTCTGGGTATGACCCTGGATATCTCGGGTCAAGTGTTCCTTCCCCAGTAGAGGGTAAAGGGTCTTTAGATGCAGGCTTGGGCTCTGCCACCGCGTCCTCATCCCTACATCTGTCAGGGGATGTAGTTGGTGGGCAGACATATTCAGTTGTACCTCTTGTCAGTTTGGGATCAGGGCCCTGCGTCCTTGGATTCGGAGTTTGATCTGTCTCCTCTGGCTAGGTGGTCCTTCTAGTGGAGGCTGGACTGCAGGACCTTTCTGGGGGACAGGTTCTTCCTGCCCCTGTGCTGAGAGACGGTTGCTGCAGATGCCAGTCTGACCAGCTGGGGGGACTTCTGGGTATCCCTGAGGTTCCAGGGAAGGTGGGGCCCACATGAGGACCATGCTTCCATATACGTCCTGGAACTGTGGGCGATTGGGTTGGTTCTTCTTACCCGACCACTCACATTCATGGTTGGACTGTTCAAATCCGCTCAGACAACCATATGGCGGTTGTCTACATCATCCATCAGGGAGGTACTTGGGGCAAGTGAGCCTTCAAGGGAGGGTCCCTGATTCTGTCTTGGGCGGAACAGCATGTTCCCTGCAACTCAGCGGTTTACATTCCGGGGGTGGAAAACCAGGTGGCGGACACCCGGCGTAAGGGGTTGTCTCGTCTGTGGGCATGGTCCCTCAACAATGGGGTGATTCTCTCCCTGTTTCATCTGGACGTGGCCCTGTTTGAGTACTGCCACAATCACAAACTTTCAGATTTTGTCTCTGTTTCAGGATCTTCCTGTCTTTGCTATGAGTGCCTTGGCATTCCCTTGGCCGGAGTTCAACTTCTCTATGAGTTCCCTCTGTTTCCTCTTCTGGGCAGTGTTATATGCAACATAACCCAGGAGCGTGTAGCGGCCATCCTGGTGATCCCTTCTCTGCTGTTGAGACCTCCATCTTGGTGATAAAGGAGTTGTTTGCTTCTGTTGTTGATTCCATGATTAGGCCTAGGAAGAAGTCCTTGTACCTTGTCTATTACAGGGTCTGGCATGTTTACATTGCCCGGTAGGACTCTACGTCCCTTCCCTGAAGGGCGTTTTTGCTATTCCCAGGACTCTGGAATTCTTGCGACTTGGTTGGAATTGGACCTTCAACTTAGTACTCTCAATGGCCATGTTTTCTGCTCTGGCAATTTTCTTCCATTGCGCTTTTGCCACTTACTGGTTGGTTCAGGTTTTTAAAGGGTGTTTCTCACCTGTGTCCACATCATACTCCTTGTACCAGTCTGGGATCTAAATCTGGTGTTGTCTACTATGCAGGGGCCTCCCTTTGCTTCTCTCTGGGGGGATGCCTTGCCCGGTTTGACTCTTAAGGTAGCCTTTTTTTGGTGGCTATCACTTATGTAAGGCGAGTTCTCAGCTAGCGGCGCTTTCCATCAACCCTCCTTATTTTGAGGGGCATCAGGATGGGGCGGGTTGTTTCAGACTTAGGCCAGATTTCCGACCTAAGGCTGCGTCTGCTCTTCTTTTCAATCAGGACATTGTCTTGCCTTCATTGTGCCCCAATCCTACTGATTCCTAGGAGCGGACTCTACATTCTTTGGATGTGGTCTGGGCTCTGAAGTTCTATTTGATTACTACTAAGACTTTTAGGAAGTCTAATGTTCTATTTGTTCTCACTTTTGAGCCTAGAAGAGGTTTTTGCCTCCTGCTGTATCCACTATCGGCAAGTGGATCCGTCCAGAGGTGGTTCAAACCTGTCCTGCTAAGGGGAGGAACCCTCTGGGGTGACTGCTCATTCCATTCGGGCTATAGGTGCCTCATGGGTTTTTCAGTGCCTTGCTTCTGTTAAACAAGTTTGTAAGACCGCTATTTGGTCTTCTGTTCATACTGTTTCTAAGTTCTACAACTTGATGTTTAGGTTTCAGCAGCTGCTGCTTTTGGCC
Organism: Gastrophryne carolinensis; assembly: GCA_027917425.1. NCBI lineage: Eukaryota > Metazoa > Chordata > Amphibia > Anura > Microhylidae > Gastrophryne > Gastrophryne carolinensis. The sequence continues at coordinate 486,676,835 of CM051236.1, read as the reverse complement.
ACAAAGTGCTTCAGGTGGTAGTGACTTGAACTACTGGCCGTTACTCTTTGGGGATCCCACCCTACTTTTGGACACTGCTTTTGGATGTCCCATATGTTATGAATACCGAAGCGGGCTGTGCCATGCATTAAAGAAAAAGGCAATTCTATGAGTACTCGCCTGTAGAATTGTTTTTGTTCTTGCATCGCACTGCCTGCTTTGCCCCACCCTTGTTATCGTTGTTCTTGGTTACCTCTTTATTGTGATTGTTCCAAGTTAAATTGGGTTTTTTTTTTTACCTTTTCTACATTCTTACCTTTATTCTCTCCTGGCTTATTGTCTCACTGCTCGTCTATGCTGGGAACTTGTTGGTTAATCCCGTTTTTATAGGGAGCCGGGACACGCCACAGCTTTCTGCAGTATCACTGCGCCACCTAGTGGCGGAATAACCCATCTGTTATGAATACCGAAGCGGGCCGTGCCATGCAAGAACAAAAACAATTCTACAGGTGAGTACTCACAGAATTGCTTTTTACCTGCCTAATCCTCTCCATGGGTTGTCCTGAAGGATGAGAGGAGAAAATCCCCATTAGACTTACCGTAACGGTTTTTCTACGAGTCCTTCAGGATGACCCCCCTTAGCTCCCTCCCATTGTCTTACAGTATACCTTATAGTACTTGGTTAAGACTGAGGTGAAGAGGATGGGGTGGGGTTTAAACCTCTGTTTAGTATGTGTTTCCTCCCAGGGGGTGGGACTGCTCTCTCCGTGGGTCATTGTGAAGGACTCATAGAAAAAACATTACCGGTTAGTCTAATAGGGATTTTATTCCGCTTTAATAGGTTATTCCACATTCGATAGAATTTTTGAAAGTGTATATTTTTATTGTGTCAAAAGGATGGGCTGAGCTGATCTAGAATTGTTTTTATTTTTTCTATGTTAAAAAATGTGTGTTTTATGGAAGAAGTTTTCACTACCTGCAATCCTGCTATTGGCAACGTACACCAAGTCTGTACACAAAGATGAGAGAAGCGAGTCCTGTACACACAGAACACTGTTGCTATTGCCGCTGCTGAGGTGAGGGAGTTCACCCAACCTTACACGTGCCCCAGCAGCAGTGTTATGTGCAACTATCTGCAATCTGTTGCTATTGGCAACATACACGCACTTGATGTACATTGCCAATAGCAACAGATGTAAACTGCTTCCATAAAACACATATTTACTAACATTAGAAGAATTCCAGATCAGCTCAGCACCTTTTAAAGGGCTCCTCCAGGGTATCCAATAGTGGGATGCCCCGCTGTGTGAAACCCTCTGGGTCGTCCGTATACTGGCCTCTCCTGGCAGCTCCCGCTGTGCTGCAATTGCGGGTGGCCGCATCCCAGGCTTCCCTGTAGCTGTGCACGCATTCATGCGGCCATCTGGCGTTTGCACATCACCTGGCGCTTTTGAGATCAGCCAATCCACGATCTCTGGATGAGCGGAGCACATTTGCTCTGCTTTAACACATTTTGCCACACGCAATCTACACTTTCAAAAATGTTATCCAAAGTGGACTTACCCTTTAGGGCTGCTTTATCTGTATCATTTTTGTATCAAATTATTTGCCTACATTGTCGGGTATTAATTTCCTATCTTGCTGATTAGGCAATACAGCTTGGCGCCTAACACGGGGCAGCTTTGTTTGCAACAATATGCCTCAGATAACGGTATTATAAGGAAGAGAGAATAAAAATCCCTTCCCTTGGGATGCCTTGTATTTTCTGTTAAGTGATGCACTGAATCGATGCAGAAAATCATTGCCATTAGTTAGCTGTAGAGAGGTCACATTGCATAAGAATGCAAAGCGGCCAACAATCGGCACTTTCTACTTTAATAAACCCCTTGTTGCATGTCCTACATTTGCCGCAATGTGATGATAGGTACCCCCCCCCCGTCCACATCAATATTTCTCCCCTCTTTACGATTTTCTCTCACATTTTGATGAGCCTCTTGTTTCCTTTGCAGGTGATCTCTTGCTTTCCCAGGCATTGGTTCTCACATCTGAAAAGCGGCAAAACCCTCCCACAGCTGGAAAACTTAGCCCGATACCTCATACACCTGTCCGGCGTCATCTACAGGCAGCATGTGGGCTGCACGGATGTGGAGAAGCGCAATGCCAGGTGATTTACTAAACCTCCTCTATGGTGGAATAGCTTAAAGGAAGCCGACTGTTGGGAGAAAGATCTGGGGGAGGACATGTTAGCAAACTGTATAATCTGTGGCTTGAGAAATGTTAGGCCATTCTTTAGCTTGACACCCCCCCCCCCCCCCTGTCTCTCTGGAGGTCTAGGCCAGCTTCTATTGTCACTTTAGCTGAATGCATAACAATAGGGCATTTCCATGGAACAATTTGCGAATGAATAACCCCTAAAGCGAATGCAATCAGACTATATTGGGTCAGTGGAAATGGCCGCTGCAGTCAGTGTTGATCATTGGTCGAGTGTCATATCAGCTGAAATAAAATGTCTTCCTCCTGGGAATTCGGATGCCCCGCTTTGTGACCCCCCCCAGCATCTCTGGGCTGAGGCGCGAGTGGGTGCTACCCCAGTTCCCTTTAGACTGGAAGATTGCTCCCGTCCCAAGCCTCCCACACTCGTCTGAATAGCTTGGCGCGGAAGCGCTCCGCAGTCTAAAGGTAACTGGTGTTGCTACCACTCTTGCTCCCGATTTCCGAGCTCTGTCTTTAAACACAGGCATTAATATGTTCGGCATATGGCACTGAGAGCCCGCGCTTGCCCCATGTGACCAGGGAAGGGAAAGGTAAGTTTTTATAGGTAATCCGGGGAATTAGACATATTGGGGCACCTCAAATCGGGATGTCTTCGAGGCAAGTGTCAAAATACGGGATAGTGAAAATACCAGCCTTCCTGAAATGCAGAGGGGAACTGCCAGCAGCTTGCACTCCACACTGTGTACCACGCCACCCTAATGTCAGAGCTGCTAGTAAAAGCTGAATAGAGCGTAAGCCAATCTCGGATGGTGGCCCAGCATTTGTGTGGGATGTCCACAAAGGTGAGTTCTTACAGCGATTCCTGTATAGACACAGTGGGGATGCCCCTCTGAAAAGGAACACTTCCCTAGTAGAATAGTACAATACTGGGTGGTGTTCCTCTTTAAAGTTAAGCAATATGAAAAATGCTCAAAGGCTTTGCATCGGGGGTCCTTTCCTGATCCAGAAGCCTCGCCCTTTGTAGCTGGGTTGTCTTAGAAGGTTTTGAATAACAAGCGGGTCCCCCATGATCCCAGGAGCATGGCAGATGAATCCTCGGGGTGTGAAGAAAGCGGCTTTGCTTAGAATATATGGCTCATTTTACACTGTTTCTAAGAGGAATCAGGAGGGATGGAGTTAGTGTGTGCCTGGACAGGGACTTTAATAATATTCAGCCATTAGATTTAAGAGGAGGGCAGGGGTTTAATAGTTGAGACAATTTGCTTTATCTTGATACCTAATTGTTAATTTTTTCAGAGACCTAATCAAGCAGATAGTAAAGTTACTGGCGAGCATCCGGGCCATGGAACATGCGCTGGCCGTGGCCAACGATTACAACGTCAAGGAAGTGAAATCCTCCTCGGAAGGGAAATGAGCCCGGGAAGCATTGAGCGCTGTTAACCCATTCCGACTGTGTATATATCCTGTATGTAGTTTCTTACGCTGTACAAAGCGCCAATCATTTTAATGCAAAGGTCAACACGGGACAAGAAAAGACAGAGGATGATGATCTATGTTCCCAGTTTCCTGTACAGCGCCTTTGCACTCGCTGGAGCTTTGATAACACGTCGGAGGATGACCATTGCCCTACAACTTGAGGAAGGGAGCACAGCAAACCTCGATAGTTTGACTAAGTAACCTGTCTGGCTCTGAGAAATGTATTCTGGTTCTTTCTCTCACTTACGTTCTACCTGTAGGCGGCTGATTGGAATCTAAGGAAGTCAGAAATGTGGTGAGAACAAAGCTACTGTCAAAAGGAAAAAGTGAATAATACCGCGCTACTTATTTTTACACATCAGTTTTTTTAAAACCGTTTGTCAACCATTAAACCGGACTTTCATCGTGATTTAATGAAAAGCCCAAACTCTTAAAAAACGGTTCCCCAGCAACTAAAATTAATATATTTTACGTTTTTAGTCACTAACTTATTATTCTTTCCCCCACTGGGCTGCAACTCTGTTCAGGACTTTAGGATACGGGGGCCGCCATCTTGACTCAGAAGCATCACACTTACTGAGGAGAGGAGAGTGGGATAAGGTACAGGGGGGTGGGTTATAGCTGTGCTTTGCTCAGACAGAGCAGAGCTGGGGTCAGGTAAAGGTCAGCAGTCCCAGAATGCAGAGCAGCACAGTCAGGAGGCACTTCCTGTTTGCAGGCTGCCTTCCATAAGCCGCCATCTTGGATGTTTAAAAGCTCATAACATGCAGTAGATGCAGGTAGGAAGTTTTTTAATGTGGGCAATCTGTACGTACAGGGTGTGGGAGACATATAAGATAGACTCTTATTCAGAGTGAAGGTCCGCTTTAAGTAATTGACACTATAAACAAATTTGCCTTAAATGCAAATCACTATCCCGCTAGTGAGTCCAGATTGCAAATATAAATATATAAAGCAAAGAGCTACACTATGTCCGCCATTCTTTCTTCAATCAAGCTTATTCATCCATCAATAATAATGCTTCATTTCATCCAGTGACGCTGTGCCCACCACCAATATATTGCTCTTACCACAAAACTAATGTAAACTGAGCCAAAGGTGACGACAAGATGCAGCCGATCCCCAAGTTGCTGTTTTGTAATCCACCTTATATGAGGTTAAAAACCTTTGCCACTCTGTAACGTACCTCCGCCTGGCTGCTCACTGTGCCGCCATCTTGCTGCGACGTCACCACACGCGGCAGCCGTCCCCCCAATCAGATCTTAACCTCGTATAAGCTGGATTACAAAACAGCAACTTGGGAATCGGCTGCATCTTGTCGTCACCTTTGGCTCAGTTTACATTAGTTTTGTGGTAAGAGCAATATATTGGTGGTGGGCACAGCGTCACTGGATGAAATGAAGCACTATTATTGATGGATGAATAAGCTTAATTGAAGAAAGAATGGCGGACATAGTGTAGCTCTTTGCTTTATATATTTATATTTACAATCTGGACTCACTAGTGGGATAGTGATTTGCATTTAAGGCAAATTTTTTTATAGTGTCAATTACTTAAAGCGGACCTTCACTCTGAATAAGAGTCTATCTTATATGAAGCACTATTATTGATGAATAAGCTTTATTGAAGAAAGAATGGCGCACATCGTGTAGCTCTGTGCTTTATATATTTATACTGTCAAAAGGAAATGGTCCCATCATGCACTTGGTGCCACACCAGTTTAATCCAGCCACCTGATTGGGTCAGATGTGTACCACCGTAACCCGTGCAGTGTTGTCAAGTGCCCACCTACCGTGCTGTACAGCACTTCAGTACCCTCTCCATTCTCGTACCTGCTTTCTTTTCTAGTATCACTTTCTTTTATTCTGCCACCTAACTTGTGTGTATTTACCATGTTTTATGCTGTCCTGGGTAGTTTGGTCTTTTGTGGAATTGGCTAATGAAAATGGACACTTTGCAAATGCTCAAAGGAAAACTTGGGAAGTAGCTATCCATCCTCAACTACGTTAACTATTTTTAGAGTGTCCCTCTTGCCCTCCCACCTTCCCCCTTTTGCTGAGAGAGGGCATGGGGGCGACAAAGAAGATCAACCCTTACCTCTCCTGCGGTCCAGCACCGTTCTCCCGGGTCCTGGGCGCTCCCCGCTGTTTCACTTGAAAGGGCAGGTGGGAGTGCACATAGCATGGAATGCAGCTTTGTGTGTCTGTGTGCCCGCTGGGAGAACGGCACTGGACCATGGGCAAGGTAAGTGTTTTTTTTTTCTCATTGTAATCCCCCCCCCCCCCACACTGTTTTTTTTTCTTCTTGCCTCGCACACGAGCAACATGCGGCATCACTCGCATCCTTCAGCTGTGCACAGCCATTTAGTTAAGCAACCGTGACCGTGCTCAGCCGAAAAAGGATAATGTGACGTGGGTTTGTTGGCAAGGGCGACTGGGGGATTTCAAAAAGCAGACCATCCCAAATCGGAATGCCCCAGTGCGAGGGCATCAGCCGGCCCTGGAGTCTCAATAAACGCCAAGGCTGCTCTTGCTCCGCTTTAACAATCTGCAGCAGCAGGTCCTTGTAAGCTTGTGTTGTAGAGACTGCCTAAAAGCCAGAGTCACCCCTCCCTTATTTATTCAAGGTCTCCTTCTGTGAGGATGGTTACCCCCTGATACAGTTTTTCCCTCCATATACATCTGTAGGCAAAGGTAATAAAAAAGCAAAAGATTCCCCTTGGAGCTGATCACTCTAGGTCCGCAATTAAAAAATCGTACTCGTCCTTAAAGTGGACCAACACCCTCCCCCGATCGACCCAGGAATCTATAAGATTCCCGGACCGATCGGCTCCCTGACCGATCGGGGTGCCCCGCTTTGTGGAACCCCCACAAATCCTACCTTCACCTTGTTCCAGCGGTGCATGCGCGTCCGCCGACGCTGCCTCCCGCGCCGCCCGTTTGTGAATGGCGGGCGCGCTCCATGTAGGAGTGAGGCGGCGGCGGCCCGCGCTCAGCTTGTCCGTCGCTGCCGCTCGTTGTCCGTCGGCAGCGATTGGACGAGCGGGTCACGTGGGAGCGGGGTCAGGTAAGTTTTCGGGGCTTTATTTCTTTTTCTGGGGGGTTTCACACAGCGGGGCACCCACGATCGGGGTGCCCCGTGGAAGTGGACCAATACCCAGGATAGTCAAAATCCTGGGTGTTGGTCCACTTTAAAGGAGCACTATCACGAAAAATGGCCCAATGATAAAAAATCCATATAAATATGCTGGATGACAGGAGGAGGGGTCACTTATACACCCTAGATCAAGGAATATCCAGCCAGGCTCTGTCACCTCTGGGTTTTATTCCTACCATGAGAGAATAATAAACCACAAGCTTGGCAGGAGTTTTATTAAGTTCGGATGTATAAGTGACCCCTCCTCTCATTAGCCAAGGTGTTTATATGGATTTTTAATATCGCACAATTTCGTGATAGAGCTCCTTTAAACTGCAGCCCTGGCTCAGTGAGCTTGTGCACCGCCTGTGCCCACAATGCCACCCAATGCTGTTGTGTTGGAGCACACAGCTTCACACACTGTGTTAAGGGGGATGACAAAGAACCTTGGCACCCTCCTCCTCCAATGACAGCGAGCCCTGGAGATGCCCTTTACTATGATTTATTCATGCTTTGCAGCTGGCGAGCCCCCATGAGGCACCTCATGTCTGACCACCCCAGCCTTAAACTGGCAGAACACGTATCTCTCAATGCCCATCCAACGTGACTGAATGAAATTTGAACGTCCCTCAGACTTTCTAGAGATTTGCTGGAAATCTCATGTATCCTCATGCTCCGTGTTTGTGTGATGTCACGGCTGCTTGTGTGATGTCACAGCTGCTTGTGTGATTTGTGTACAGAAGGAAAAGTTCAATGAATGAATCTTGTAGAGACACTGAGCTTTAATTCACTTCTGGGAACTCTGTATATTTTCTGCAACTAATAAATTTCTTAGGTTTTTTTTTAATTTGTATTTATTCTGTTGCTGCATCTGTGAGAATGTCATTGCCAGGCAGGTAAGAGCAAGCAGGGAAATGTGGGATGCAGGGGCTGCGCCCCTTCCTTAAAGGGTCATCAACAGCGCAGGTATTACATAGAAACATAGAAGGTTGACGGCAGGAGGAGACCATACGCTCCATCTAGTCTGCCCTTATGTGTATACTGTATGTTCTCTTTATCTTATGTATATACTGTATGTTCTCTTTATCTTATGTGTATACTGTATGTTCTCTTTATCTTAGGGTAGATGGAGGCTTATCCCAGGCATGTTTAAATTCAGTGACTGTTGATTTTCCAACTACCTCTGCTGGAAGTTTGTTCCAAGCATCTACTACTCTATCTGTAAAATAATATATTCTAAGTATGTCACACACCCCGCTTCAAGAAATTCATAACGTGTGGGTATACTAACCTGTAGAGGGCGATCTGCAGAGATGATTGGAGGAAAGAAAGCCCCTCCCGGTCTATAAATACCTGGGACCTCCCACTCATTACCCAGTCTTCATCTCTGCAGTCGGCGAGCAAGTCAGAAGATGATGGCTCCTCTTTGCACAGGGGGATTTCAGGTAGCCGGGATGACTCCCGGCCCTTTAGTTATCTATTTCCGCCTGGATCTTTTTTTTCTGTTACCTCATGCCTCCCAGCCTAGGCTGACGGTCCGGGTGAGGGTAGAAAGCACCCTTGGTGCTTAAGAGCATTATTTCTTAATAATTCTTAATAATGTTTTAATGTATTAATTTATTAAATTATCCTCCCAATAGTTATTAACTTATTTATTACGTCATAACAGCGTGTATTTCTCTGTCAAAACGGCGCTGTGGCCGCCATTTTTATGCAGACTTTCTCCCTGAGGTAAAAGGGGCGGGGCCGGGCGTCAGGGTCAAAGCCACGGCCCGCTCCCCTCCTGTCTCTTCTGAGACCGGCGCTGCGGCCACACATGGCTGCGGTGCCGGCCTTTTTGCATTGTCATGGCGGAGGGGAGCTTCTCCCCTCACGCTTTCACTCTTGGGGGTGGGGCCGGGCTTTCCAGCGCTGCGGCCCGCCCCTGTGTCACAGGCACCGCTGAGGTGCTTTTCTCTGTGCCTGTTTCCTCAGAAGGAGCTGGCCACGCCCCCCTTCTCTCCTCAGAGCTGCTCTTTACCTCACGGAGAGAGGAAGCTGTCTTCAGGACCACAGTGAGTGGCCCGGTGGGCCCCCTTCTGTCCCATCACCTATAATTATATATTTTTATGTCATATATATATATATATTTTATACTCCGCTTTTCTTATTAGCCTTTTTTATTATGTCTTTCAGATATAACCTACAGTGGTGTTAGGGGGTTTCTCCCGGTCCTAGGGTCCCTGGGTTCTTAATTGGCTTATTGCAAATCCTCCCACTTGGGACATTAAAGGGGCATCCCGGGTTGCTTATATGCGTAATTCCCTCGGTCATTGCAACCAACTATAAGTTCACCTTATGGAGGCATCCCCGGATACTGGGCTCGGGCTCCCCTCGGGGCAATCCCGGAAGTGTATGGGGTGTGGGGCATCCCTTACTGGCGATGATGTATTTCTGTGTATACCATGCGCACAGCAGACTATTACGCGGCAGTCCGGACCCCAGGCGTCTGGTTCAGCGCCGCCGGTCTCTCCTCCCCCCCCTCCCAGTTTGATCCGTGCCCAGTCTGACGTTGTCATGGGCGGGCAGTTGCAATCGGAGATGTGTGCCCGATTGGCCAATCTTCAAAAATTATTCTCCAGCACGGTCACCAGAAAGGCTCCGGCTAAGAGAAAGCACTTGTCGCCGTCTTCACCGGCGGCCGACTTGGATGATCTTGATAATCTGGACTGGTCTGATTACTCCCAACTTGAGGAAGGGGAGGTATATGAAGAATCAGATAATTCAGACGATCAGCAGTTTGTGGGTGCTGATACCGAGCGGGGCTTGGCGAGGTCTTCGGATACTCCTAATGTTCTGGCTCAGATGTTTGAGGTTTTGGCTATTTCTCCTCCTCAGGTGGTTCCACAGCAAAGGGGGGAATTTTTTGAAGAATCCAGGCCGCGCTTGGAATTTCCTAACCAAAAGCATTTTGATGGGATTATTGCTAAGGAATGGGAGAGACCTGCCCGGCTCCCAGGTGTCCCTCAGGGTTGGGACAAAAAATATCCCTTTCCCTTGGATACGGTTAAGCGTTGGGCGTCCCCTCCCGAGGTGGATGCACAGATTCTGGGTTTATCCAACTCTACTGTTTTCAATTCTCCTGATTGCTCCACGCTTAAAGATGGTGAGGATAAACGCATTGACCAAATGGCTTGTCATGGTTTTGCCAGTGTTGGGTCAGCCATGAGGCCGGTGTGTGCTTCAGCGCTGCTGGTGGTGGTTACCAGGTCGGTGGTCAGGGACCTGTTGACTTCTTCCGGGTTAGATCCGGATAGTGACGAGTTTTTGGCCTTAAAAGGTGTGAATTGTTTTTGTCATTTGTACTAGCCTCCTTGGATGACACACTGATGATGTGTGGCAGAACGTCGGCTCTATTGGTGACTATTCGGCGTTCGGTTTGGTTGCGCCAGTGGGCGACTGATTTTGTGTCTAAAAAGTCGCTGACCGCTCTTCCCTTTGTGGGATTACGGCTCTTTGGTGAGAAGTTGGATTCAGTTGCCAAGGGTGGTAAGTTACCTCAACGCAAAAAACAGCGTCGTCCCTCTCGGGGGGGCGGGTTCCTTTGCTCCTTCCTTTCGTGGGGCTAGAACTGGCAGAGGAATTGTTTTCCCTGCAGCCAGAGGAGATTCCTGGAACAGGGGCAGAGAACGTGCCTGCCCAGGATACAGCTGGGGCTCTAAGCCCAAACCCGCTGCCAAGCCAGCTCAGCAACGAGGGGGCGCCCTTACCCGTGTGGGTGGGGGGACGGCTGCAACACGGGAGGTCTCGGACAGATGGATCCGGGAAGTGGTGACTTCCGGCTACAAGCTGGAGTTCGAGCTCCGGCCCCCTCCCAGATTCCTCAGGTCTCGGGTGCCTTCGGACCTTCTGGCCGCACAGGAGCTCCAGGCGGCAGTAAAGAGTCTGTTGGATATGGCAGTTATTTGCCAAGTGCCCCCCCTCAGACAGGGGTCGGGGCTTTTATTCCAATCTGTTCACGGTGCCCAAGAAGGACGGCTCGGTTCGACCCATTCTGGATCTAAAGATCCTCAACAGGTTCGTCCGTCCGCGGAAATTTTGCATGCAAACGCTGCGTTCAGCTATCCATTCTCTTCGGCAGGGGGACTTTCTGACGTCTGTAGACATCAAGGACGCCTATCTGCATGTGCCGATTTTTCCAGGGCACCAGAGATTTCTCAGGTTCGTGGTGGAGGATCGGCATTTTCAGTTTGTGGCACTTCCTTTCGGTCTTACCTCGGCTCCAAGGGTTTTCACCAAGGTGCTGGCCAGGGTGATGGCTCTCCTCAGAGCCCAGGGTATTCGCATTGTCCCTTATCTGGACGACCTTCTCATTATGGCATCTTCCTTCAGCCAAGCGGTATTGGACACCAGAACTGTGGTGTCCACTCTGGAGAGATTCGGGTGGGTGATCAACTACCCCAAGTCCTCCCTTTCTCCGTCCAGGTTAGTGTCTTTTCTGGGAATGTGCCTGGATACTTCCCAGGCCAGGGTGTTTCTTCCTCAGTCCAAGGTTCTCTTGATTCAGGAGTTGGTTCGACTCCTCCTGTCTATCCCTCGTCCGGCCATCAGACTGGGGATGAGGCTGGTGGGATTGATGGTAGCCTCCTTCGAAGCGGTTCCCTTTGCTCAGTTCCACACAAGGACACTCCAGCTCCATCTGTTGGCGGCCTGGGACGGGTCGCCACTGTCGTTGGATCAGTCCTTCCTGATGACCCCCCGAGTTCGGTGCTCCCTTCAGTGGTGGCTGGATCCAATCAATCTGTCGAGGGGCAGATCCTTTCTGGACCCTTGTTGGGAGACGGTCACCACGGATGCCAGTCTATCAGGATGGGGGGGTTCTGGAAGGATCGTCAGTTTCAGGGACTGTGGGGGCCTTAGGAGGCTTACGAGTCCATCAATGTTCTGGAATTGAGGGCCATCAGGATGGTTCTGTTTCGCTTGACTCATCAGTTGCAAGGATTGCCGGTTCAAGTCCGGTCGGACAATCGGACGGCGGTCGCCTACATCAATCACCAGGGAGGGACTCGCAGCAGGAGTGCCCTCAAGGAAGTGTCTTTGATTCTGGCCTGGGCGGAGACCCACGTCCCGTGCATTTCAGCAGTTTACATCCCGGGAGCGGAGAACACGGAGGCGGACTCTCTGAGCAGGTTCTCAGGTCGCCGAGGGGAATGGTCTCTCAGCCCCAAAGTGTTTCGCTTGATTTGTCTCAGGTGGGGGTCCCCGGTGGTGGACCTCTTTGCCTCTCGTCACAATCACAAACTTCCGACATTTGTGTCTCTCTCACTGGATCCACTGGCTCTGGCAGTGGATGCCATGTCTCTGAACTGGAGGGATCTGGGGTTTCTGTATCTGTTCCCTCTGTTTCCCTTGGTGGCCAGAGTGGTGCGCAAGCTGGCCCTGGAGGGTGCGTCAGCAATTCTGGTGGCTCCAAGGTGGCCAAGACAGGTTTGGTTCGCAGATGTGGTAAGGTTAGCAGAGGATCAGTTCGTTCTGCCCCTGCTGCCGGATCTGCTCACCCAGGGTCAACTACGTGATCCCAATTTACCAACGCTGGCTTTGACGGCGTGGCTGCTGAAACCTCCATCTTGAAGGAGGAAGGTCTTTCCGATGCTGTGATTCGAACTCTCATTAGTCCTAGGAAGCGGTCTTCCTCTAATATCTACTATATAACTTGGAGGTCTTATATTGATTGGTGTGAGATCAGGGCGTTGCCTTGTAGGGAATTTTCCATCTCCAGAATCCTGGAGTTTCTTCAACATGGTCTGGACCTGGGGCTCCAGCTTAGTACTCTGAAGGGCGGTGTTCTTTCAAAGGTCATTTGCCCTACATCCTTTGGTTAAGACTTTTTTCCAGGGAGTCACGCACGTGCGGCCTCCTAGAAACCTTTGCTCCCTGTTTGGGATTTGAATTTGGTTCTTTCTGCTCTTCAGGATTCTCCTTTTGAGCCCTTGAATGATATTGCCTTGTCTTCACTTACGCAGAAGGTGGCCTTTTTGGTAGCCATCACTTCGGTTAGGCGTGTCTCTGAGTTGGCGGCTTTGTCCATTCAAGCCCCGTACTTTGAGGGGCATCAGGACAAGGTGGTTTTTCGTTTCAAGTCCGATTTCCTTCCTAAGGTTGTTTCTGCCTCACCTAAACCAAGACATTGTTCTGCCCTCTCTGTGTCCTAATCCCAGCAATGACAAGGAGAGGGCCCTGCATTCTTTGGATGTGGTTCGTGTTGTGAAGTATTATTTGGAGGTAACGTCTTCCTTTCGTAAGACGGATGCCTTTTTTGTGGTGCCCTCCGGGCCCCGAAAAGGCTTGGCGCCTACCAAGTCTTCCATTAGTAAATGGATCCGTCAGACCATAGTTGGGGCCTATTCTGCCAAAGGGAAGGTACCCCCTTTTCATGTTACTGCTCATTCTACTCGTGCGGTTGGGGCGTCCTGGGCTTTTCAGCACCAGGCCTCTGTTGAGCAAGTTTGTAAGGCTGCTACTTGGTCTTCTGTTCACACTTTTTCCAAGTTTTACAAGGTTGATGTTCGGGCCTCAGCGGATGCTGTGTTTGGCCGCAAAGTTCTGCAAGCTGCAGTGGTTTAAGTTGTGCCTTGTTGCCTTGTTTTGGATCCCCGCCCTTTATGGACACTGCTGTTGGATGCCCCACACGTTATGAATTTCTTGAAGCGGGGTGTGTGACATACTTAGAATAATACCATTTTGTGAATACTCACCTGTAAAATGGGTATTATAAGTATGTCACACACCCCGCTTCACCCGCCCTTTTGTATTCTGGATCCTTTATATGGTGAACTTTGCGTTGTTATGCTTTGTGTTGGGCTCTTCCTGGTCCCTTACCTTACTGCTGTTCTTATACTGGGTAATGAGTGGGAGGTCCCAGGTATTTATGGGCTGGGAGGGGCTCTCTTTTTTCCTGGCATCTCTGCATATCGCCCTCTACAGGTCAGTATTACCCACACGTTATGAATATTGGAAGCGGGGTGTGTGACATACTTATAATACCCATTTTACAGGTGAGTATTCACAAAATGGTATTTTTCTAACATTTCTCCTGATCTCCCCCCCCCCCCCCCCAACTAGCTTCAGGTTGTGCCCCCTTGTTCTATCATTAAGTTTCTTCTTAAAAACACTTCCCTCCTGAACCTTATTCAATCCTTTCACATATTTAAAGGTCTCAGACATGTCCCCCCTCTCCCTTCTTTCCTCCAGACTGTACAAATTAAGTTCTTTAAGTCTCTCCTGATAAGTTTTAAGTTTAAGTCCTTCTACCATTTTTGTTGCCTACCTTTGGACCCGTTCTATTTGAATAATGTTTTTTTTGGGGGGTAAGGTCTCCAGAACTGCAAAAAGACATTATTCAAATAGAACGTATTGTGTGTGTGCATCTAACTCTGGGTATTGTTTGGGGGTCTTGAGACCACCAGCCCTAGAGCCTTCTAGACTGGTTGTTGCTCTTCTTTACAGCGGAACAAAACTCAGGATTTTGACTAACCCCACATCTTGTTCCGTGCCCCAGAAGTAACTTGAATTGGGATGCCCTGCTGTATGAAACTCCCCCAGAAAGCCCAGTACAACTCATCCCTTCCCGGGCCAACGGTGCATGGGCGAGTTCTCGTCCAATCAGCTGTTTGCTATGACTATGTAATTCGGAAAACGCATCTGATAGGCATCAGTAGGGAGCAGCCTAAGCAGCACGCATGCTCCCGGGGATGCGGCTGCACTTGCTCCCCATTGTAATCTCTGCAAATCAGAGTTGTTTGCCGAATTACATAGGAACAGCAAACACCTGATTGGATGAAAGCCCGCACATGTGCCGATGGCTCAGGGGAAGATGAGTGAATACCAGCGGCCTGGCATCTTTGAGTTTTCAGGGCTGGCAGCCCTGGGTTTTGTTTCAGGTTATACCAGACCTAAATTTCTAGGGGGCATCCCAATTAGATCAGAATCCCTAAAAGAAAAAAAAGCTTACCATTATTTGTTTTCTATGTGGCGTGCACAGTGCGTATGCGGCATCTCCTGCTCCCTATTCTGTGTTCTCCATGTGACCTGACATGTCTGGGGGAAGCTCCCACAGCAGGAAAACAGGGTATGTTGTTCTGCCGCATAGGAAGGCCCGGCGCCAGCACAGAGCAAACCTGGGCAATTGCCAGGGCACCTGTCATCTTTAGGGCCCCACTCAGGGTCACACTTGGCCATGGAAATATTTTTACATTGGACCGAACCACTAAATGCAGTGTGCAGACCAGCTCATGGCTGACCTCAGCAACAGGGGATGATCAGCAACAATGGAGAAGGTGGAATGGAGGAGGGCTAGTGATGGAAGCTCAGGTGGCTAGAACCAGGTGACAACTGAAAAGGACTGGAGGGTGAACGGCAGCAGATGACCCATTTGTGGCAGCGGAGCAGAGAGGTGACTACATGTGACTCACTACTTTGGGGCCCACTAAGTCTTGCCCAAGGGCCCCCACAAACCTGGAGCCGGCCCTGCGCATAGGAATACAGTTCTTGATGTGAGGCTAAGTGAGGGGGTTAGTCACAGATTCTGACTGTGGGACATCCCAAATCGGGATGGTCCCCTAGGAATCATAACCGGATCAAAAGTCAAATATGAGTGCAGGGATACTTGCCACTCCCCTTTAATTCCGTGTTCTATGCTGCGCATTTGTATACACGGTATAGAATGCAGAATGGCGCTGTGAGCTCAGCAATGTGGTAGGAATACTCTGCATTCTGGGAGGTGTTACACAGTGGGGCATCCCAATTTCCTGAATGAGCAACAAAACCTAGAATAGTCAAAATCCTGGGTTTTATGCTGAGGGATACCATGTGGCATATATTAAAGCAAAACCTAATTTTGACAATGGCCTTCCCCTGGGGCATCCCTGTCCCGCTGTGTAAACCCACCCCCTGAGTCATGCAACTCGCCACCTTCCTGGCTCCCTTGATGTAAATAGAAGACATTTGGCAATATGGCTCTGATTAGACACAGAGCTCATCCCTAGTTTCCCTTTAGACAGTAGAGCGATGGGACTCTAGAGCTGTCCATTATAAATCCCAGATATATGGCCTCACACAATATGATTATAATAAGAAGTAAAAATGTTTTAGCTTAGATTAAATAATCCAATGCATATGCCACGACATGTATTAAAGACCGAAAGACATACATACCCAACCATAAAAACATATAACAGTAAGCTGTAATAGGCTGACCTCTAAAGCCAAAGTGCGACCTAAACGGCAAGACGCTAGAGAGTGCCCGATAATAAAATAAAGTGCAATGTGCCAAATGATGCACCGAGGGCAGAGATTAAATAAAAAAAAAAAATTAAACAATGTGCAGTAAGTGTGCATTAGGTGTCTTGCTGTTTAGGTCGCACTTTGGCTTTAGAGGTCAGCTTATTACAAATTTTGAATATTTGCATTAGCCCCCTACCAACCCTCCCCACCTAGCTTACTGTTATGTTTTTTATGGTTGTGTATATATGTATTTCGGTCTTTGATACATGTTATGGCATATGCATCGGATTATTTAATCTAAGATAATACATTTTTACTTCTTATTATAATCCTATTGTGTGCGGCCATATATCTGGGATTTATAATGGGACAGCTCTAGAGTCCCATCTCTCTACTGTAGAAATTTGTGGTTCCGTCTCAGGGCCTGCACCTCCTAGATTTCAGGCTGTGCATATCTGCTTTTCTTCTTTACTTATTTCCCTTTAGATTCTGACGCACGCCTGATGCCCAGAGATACTGGGGATTTGGCCGGCAAGGTTTACCTTGCTGCGGGAGACACCGGAAAAGGTGAGATTTGCAGACATCCCCCAAGGGGGTCACGCAGCAGGGCATTCTGATTTGGGATGCCCTGGTGAAGGCCAGTGCCCAGCCCTGGAGTCTGAAAAGTATGGCAGGGTTTTGTTCCTCTTTAAGGTTTAAAGCTAAATTATTAATTGTTTTTGGTTGGTATTGTCTGATTAAAGAAAAAGTATAATTTCCGCATATAATATCCATGCACCCGTTATTTTAATCAACACAAAATTCTTAGATTAGTGGACATGGCACCCCAGCTTCGCACAGTAAGGCCCTGAGCTGGTCGGCAGCTCTGATGATCATGCAGATGCTTTGCACGATTTTGGGAGCTGCCTGTTGCACCACTAGAGGGCGCTGCCGAACCGTGCTCCTTGCAGATGAGAACACAGGCATCTGCTGTTGGCCATATTTATAGGGAAGTGTAAGAAGGCAGCAAATTCATTCCACAGGAGAGGAAGGAATATTACACCCTGCGCAGCTTCTAGATCAGGGGTACTCAATTACGGTCAGTGGAGGTCCACTTACCAGGGTCTGCCGTGGGATGAAGGTCTGGGGGGGGGGGAAGTAAGAGTGCATGACTTCATGTGTAGAGTGCAAGCTCCTCAGCCAACCTGAGCAATGAGCTTTCCTGTCCCCCCACCCACCTGTCATTTACTTCCTGCTTCTCGCCCTTCTGTGTAGAGTGCAAGCTCTTCAGCTAACAACAGCTGACATGCACTCTTACTTACACCCCCCACCCCATGTTAGGGGCATATACACAGTGCAACAGTAAACAGTTAACTTCAGTTCCAGTAACATAGGAAGGGGAACATAGAAACAGATACACAGACACAGTTAATCATCTAAAGTACAAATGATACAAAGTGCAAATGATAGCGGCTTGAGTCGGGGCCTATGATATCTACCTATTGTTGAGGATGCGGACAGCCAAAGGAAAGAAACCCTTCCTAGACCTAGAAGTCCTGCAGGCTGGTACCGCGAGACGCCGCCCAGATGGTAAGTAATGGAACAGGGCGTGTCCAGGGTGGGAGGGATCCCGGAGTATCTTTTCTGCCCGAGTCTTGGTTCTGCGTTTGTGCAGTTCCTGCAGGGATGGTAACTGGGCTTCAATTATTCTTTCTGCTCTCTTAAACCGGACCTTCAGCGTGATTTAATGAAAAGCCCAAACTCCTAAAAAAACAGTTCCCCAGCATCTAAAATTAATATATTTTACGTTTTTAGTCACTAACTTATTATTCTTTCCCCCACTGGGCTGCAACTCTGTTCAGGAATTTCAGATACGGGCGCCGCCATCTTGACTCCGAAGCATCACACTTACTGAGGAGAGAAGACTGGGGTTAGGTACGGGGGGGCGGGTTATAGCTGTGCTTTGCTTAGACAGAGCAGAGCTGGGGTCAGGTAATGGTCAGCAATCCCAGAATGCAGAGCAGCACAGTCAGGAGGCACTTCCTGTTTGCAGGCTGCCTGATAAGATGGCGGCTTCCATAAGCCGCCATCTTGGATGTTTAAAGGCTCATAACATGCAGTAGATGCAGGTAGGATGATTTTTAATGTGGACAATCTGTATGTACAGGGTGTGGGAAACATAAGATAGACTCTTATTCAGAGTGAAGGTCCGCTTTAATTGTTCTTTGGAGTCTACACTTGTCCCTTTTAGTAGATCCCTCGAACCAGACAGAGAAAGAAAAACACAGTAAAGAACCAATGACGGCATTGAAGAAGAGCACTAGCAACCTTTTGCACAGACCGGCCTTCTTCAGTTGCCTCTGGTGTGCTTTCCTCAGTAGAGCCGTGGTGTTCCTTTCCCAGCTGAGGTTGTTGGAGATGGTCACACCCAGAAATGTTGTCTCACTTCCTCTTTTGATTTCCACCCCCTTGATGGACAGGGGTGTCATGGGTGCCGGATTCCTCCTGAAGTCTACAACCATCTCTATGGTTTTTGAAAGGTTAATGACCAGGTTGTGTATAGTGCATCAAACCATATTCATAAAAAAAACAGCCTCACAACAGCGCAGGAGCTCATAATTGTGTCGCTGTATCCCAGAACGCCAGTCTATTATATAAAGAATTGTATTTACAAGGTTGAATGGCTTGTATTATACCTTAGGTATTTCTGGGTATGAACCGACCCAGTATTGATGTGAACTCAGAGTGTGACCTCGCATAAAATAAATTCAACTATTACCTCTTCATAAAATCCAATGAATCAATTTATTAGTATTACAAAGTCACATTGAAGAACAAACACAGCAATCATTGTGGGAGAATATCCTTGGTGCTGCACAAGCTACCAATATGATTCCCCATTAGATTGCACAGTGTCAATCACAATACAAATATTATAAGAAACATAAATGAGTATTACAGTTATCAACTGTCCCTCATTACAAACGCGCTGGTTAGTGTTATTAACAATTGGTCATATTCAGTATTGCATGCAATTAGACTTTTCAAATTGTCCGATTACCCATACATGGCGGTGAGTGTTATCATACACATTAGCGGTAAACTAGTTTCTCCCCCACTAGGGGGCTTCTTCAGCACCAAAAACCACGCTTAGGGGCATTGAATCAGCCCAACCAGGCCCATTCCATTATTTGAATGCCTCAAATTGGTCAGTGCTCCAACAGCCAAGTTCAAAGAGGTGGCATCTTCCTTATATTACGAGGTACTCTGTTCCTCATTGGTAAGGAGGGCAGAGAAGATGGCTTGGGGTCAGCTCGCTCTGCTGTGATGTAAACCGCTGATCTATCAAGTACTCAACCAGGGCAGATCAAGGGGAGACCGCCCAACAACACCCGCCGGAACGTGTTGTGCTGTGTGTTGGGCCACTATATGCTGTGTTGAATGGCAACTATATGCAAAACATTTTGTAAAGATTACAAATGATCTACCAATCCATGGGTACAATGTGGTTCATTAGTGTAAATATATAAAAAAAAAAAAAAAGGATCAAGTGTCTATGTGCAAAAAAGTGCAAATGCTCAACCAAATATCAGGTATAATGGTGATTATTTGAGTAAAGTGCTACAAGTGCATAAGAACAATAACCATGGAAATTGCTCAACCAATCAATAGCGAATAAATGAATCACATCACCAGTTGTATGAGCCAGGGTCCTCCTACAGCAGCCTACCACCGACGCGTTGCGTGGCCGAGTGCCACTTCACCGGGGTGTCACTATGAGTGACAGGGCTGGGTTGGTCGTGGGCATTACACAGTCGCACACTTGCTGCCCAGCACTGCTGAGTCCCGGAGAGGCTCACTAACAAGCCCGTTCAATGGCTGGATCGCAGCCTGCCGGCCAGCGAGGATGCTGAATGGGGCTTTGATGTTAAGCCCCGCCCCTTTGGTGATGTAGTAGGGAAGTACTTCCCCCAGTGGTTGGCAAATTCAACTTCCAACCAGGAAGCCGTCTCCCTCTACGCAGGATGACTTCAAGCCGGCTCAGCCCTCTGTGTCTGAAAAGCGACTGCATGAAGTAAAGGAAGGCAGAGAACCCTGTCCCATCATGGAAAGTGGCATGTTGCGTTAAAGTGGACCTTCACCCTGAATAACAGCCTATCTTATATGTTTCCCACACCCTGTACATACAGATTGCTCACATTAAAAATCATCCTACCTTCATCTACTGCATGTTATGAGCCTTTAAACATCCAAGATGGCGGCTCATGGAGCATCAGGCAGCCTGCAAACAGGAAGTGTCTTCTAACTGTGTGGCTCTGCATTCTGGGATTGCTGTCCTTTCCCTGACCCCAGCTCTGCTTTGTCTATGCAAAGCACAGCTTTAACCTCACCTCCTGTACTTTATCCCACTCTCCTCAGTATGTGTGATGCTTCTGAGTCAAGATGGTGGCGCCCTTATCCTAGAGTCCTGAACAGAGTTGCAGCCCACTGGGGGAAAGAATAATAAGTGACTAAAAACTTAAAATATATTAGTATAGTTTTTTAAGGGTTTGGGCCTTTCATTAAATCATGGTGAAGGTCCGGTTTAAGAAACTGGCGAATAAGAAACCAACTTCAGTATCGTCCTTCCCTCAAAGAGGGATAAATGAGAACGACACAGAGACATGGTCTCAAAAGAGGGACAGTCCCTTTAAATGAGGGACTGCTGGGAGGAATGTGTATGCCATTTAGAGATCGGAGACAGGATGTCAGGCCACAGCCAAATAATCATAAAATAGATCTAATCCTTCTCAGCTATCTATAATCTAAAATAAAAGCTGCGACAGGCACAGCGACGATATAGCAGCAGCAGAAGCCACCCCCAGTCTTCCTCCTCCACAACTACTGGCACGCCAGCACTTAGCATGGCCGACAGCGAGCACCTCGCGTGTCACGTCACCCGCTCCCCATCCTCCCACCAATCCTGAGCGAGCAGAGGAAAGGGGGTGTGGCCGGCTCGGGTTGGGGGGGCGTGATGGGCGGTGCCTGGTCGGGAGCTTGCGTGTGAGCCTGCGAGCGCGCTCCCGGCACAGAGGAGCCGTCACTGGCCGGTGGCAGCATCTCCGAGCTCCGGTAAGTGCCCCCCTCCCCTGCTCTTCCGGTTATTACCGGTGCCTCACTGCCCCGAGCATCAGCCTGCTTCCCCCCTCCACATTTCCCGGCTGTCAGTGCGGCCCCGGGGTCACTCCTTATATATAGAGCTGTCTCCATCATACAGCCAGGCCTCCCTGTCATCTATTGTATAGCGCTGTCATAGCAGGTGTGCAGTATGTACCAGCCACATTTATAGAATGCCCTGTCGTGTGTATATATATATATATATATATATATATATATATATATATATATATATAGTGTTTATATGTATGCATGTATATAATATATGTATTTATAGTTTGTATGTGTATATGCATGTGTATATATATATATATATATTATAGCGTATGCATGTATATAATGTGTGTGTATATGTATACATATTTATATTGTGTGTTTGTATATGTATCCATGAATATAATATATGTATTTTTGTGTATGTGAATGCATGTATATATATTTTTCTTTTTTATATTTTGTGTGTATTTTGTTTGTTGTGCTGCTGTCATGTGCAGCTGTGTCATGCTGTGTTCTTGTGTCCTGTTTGTTCACTGACACAACTGTATACACATCCTCCCTATCATCATCATGTATGAACAGTGAGCGACCCCTCTACATATATGACCCAATAGGGGTCGGGTGGGTGATCGCATGTTGCATGTGATGCGGCTGGGCTTTGTGAAATAATATGTCATATGTATGGTGACACCACTCGGCACACACTACACACATAACCACGTATATGTTAGTTGTGAAATGTCATATGTATGGTGACACCACCCAGCACACGCTACACACAGACCCACATATATGTATTGTACAATGGTAGACTTATAGGACTGGACTGGATAGATGAACAGCTGTGTGATACAGCAACTTGTATTAATCATGTAAAGTTAACATGTTAGTTGTGATGTGTTCATTGTCACACCCATTTTCAACACACTACACACAGACGTACATGTACACATGCTCATGTATACTGGTAGACACATATGACATTACACTGTCAAGAGACTGGATAGATAAACACATGTGATACAGCTGCACCTTGTATTATTATTTATATAAGGTTATCATGTTATGTGTGTATGTTCATTGACACAACTGTATACACAGACACACACTATCATCATCTTGTATGAACCTTGAGGGACCTCTCTACATGGATGAATGATCTCGTGTTGTGTGTAAACCCTGACATGTCATTTTATAGTGACACACACACACTTTTGCACACACTACACAGAGCCACATGTATTTACACTGATAAACACACACTTACACTGTCAATTACATGATAGATGAACATGTGATACAGCTGCACCTTGTATTAATATTCATATTAGGTTAATATGTCATGTATGATATGTTCAGCGACACAAATCTACACATAAACACACGATTATCATGTATGAACAGTGAGTGTGCTCTCTACACATGACATAATAGGGGTCAGGAGGCTGCAGAAGTGTGATCGCATGTTTTCTGTGCTACAATTGCACTTGGTGTAAACACTGACATGTGGACGGTGACTCCACTCAGTACACACTACACACAGAGCCACATGTATGTACACTGGTAGACACATGTGACCTGACTGGATGGATGACCGCTTGCGTGATACAGCCGTAACTTATATTAATATTTAACATGTTAGTTGTGATATGTTCATTGACACACACTTTTGCACAAACTACACACAGAGCCACATGTATGTACACTGATAGGCATGACACTGTCAAGAGACTGGATAAATGAACATAGATGTCATACGACTGCACCTTGTAATAATATTCATATAAGATTCATGTCATGTGTGATATGTTCAGTGATACAGCCATCATGTATGAACATCGAAACAACCTCTCTACAAGGATGAATGATCTCATGTTGTGTGACTGACTTGTCATTTTACAGTGACACTATTAAGCACATTCTACACACAGACCCACATGTATGTACGCTGGTAGACACATGTGACATGACACTGTCAATAGACAGTGGGTAGATTAACACATGTATGATACAGCTGCGCCTTGTATTAATATTCATGTGAAGTTAACATGTCATGTGTGATATATAGTCACACAACTGTGTACACACACACACACACACACACACACACACACAATCAGCATCATGTATGAACAGCAATAGGACTCCTCTACATGTATGACAGGGGACTGCATATGGATTATCGTTTTGCTGTGTGCTGAAACAATATGGAAATGTAATATGTCCAGCGACACATGTCCAATGAATGGATGACCAAATGTGTGATACTGACATGATGTTACTATCATATATGTACAGTATGTTGAGTGACACACATGTATGTGTACTAGTGGACATCTCTACACATATGACACTCCAGGATTTGGGTAGATGAACACACATCCGGTACAACTGCACCTGTATTAATATTCATATAAGGTTAACATGTTATGCGTGATATGTTCAGTGACACACACACACACACACACACACACACTGTGATAAACCCCTCCATGCATATGACATGAGGTCAGAGGGCTAGGGATGGATGTTTGTCATACAGCTGCATGTTACATGCGTATTGACGTGTTAACATGTCACATGTGTGATATATCCAGTAACACAGCTCTACACACAGACCCACATGTATGTATACTGACACAGCTCTACACACAGACCCACATGTATGTATACTGGGTATATGACTTGATAGATGCTTGCATGTATGATGCAACACTGTCAAAAGACCTGTGTAGATAAACAAATGTGTGTGCACCTAGACTAATAGTTATAAAAATGTACATGTTAAGCTTGATATGTTAATTTACACAGGTCTGCACACACAGTTATCCTGTATAAACAGTGATGGACCCCACTACACCTATTACATGACAGGGGCCAGGGGGTTGTGGATGGATGAATGTGTGTTGTGTGTTAAACGGCTGCATTTTGTTTAAAATATTGACATGTTAACATAGCATGTGAATAATATAATAATACACACAGACCCACACGTATGTACACTGGTAGACCTATGACATGATATTGTCAAACTCTTGCATAAATGAATGCATGTGTGATTCAGCTGCGCCTTGTAAAAATAGTTACACAAAGTTAGCGTGTGTGTGTGTTCAGACAGCTGTGCACTACACACAAATACCAGGTATGTACACTGGTAGATAATGATAAACACCTGTTTAATACAACTATGCCCTGTATTCATATCCACATGATGTTTATATGTCATGTGTTATTTGTTAAGTGACACACAACACAATACAAGGAGAACAACGTGTATATACTGTAGCTCTCCCTACACTTATTGTGGGGACAGAGTATCATGACTATATGAACATGTCATGTGTGCTTTGTATGAGTACACATACATTATATTATCAGGTTATGTATGTATTATGTTCAAAAGCACACGGATGGACCCTGCCACCGATAGGTCTGCGGATGGATGAACACGTTATATGTGATAAAGCTGCACTTTGTTTAAATAGGGGCCTGATCATTTTGACTTAAAAGAGTGTGTGTGTGTGTGTGTGTGTGTGTGTGTGTGTGTGTGTGTGTGTGATATAGTTGCGCCTTGAATAATTATAAACATGTAATATGTGAGGTGACACACAAATGTCTACACACATGACCTGTCAAAACTGTGGATAGCTGAACATACGTATACATATTTGCTTGATATGTTCAGAGTAATCTAGCACACACATGACATCACAAAACTGTTTGCACTATACACAGACCATGGCGTATGAACTCCTTAGTTGGCCCTAGCTACACATATGATGGGGATCATCATCATCATCATCATCACATCAACAGATGTCAGGCAGGGTATGACTACATGCATCTAGTCATTTATACATACATCATATTATCAGGTCATGTATGTAATGTGGAAAACCCATGAATCATCTGCAAGGGCTACACACAGACCAGCAACCCTGTTGGTGTCTCTATACACATGACACTATCAAAAGACTGAATGGATGAAAATATGACACAACTGCACCCATATATAAATAGTCACATGGTATGTTGTGTATATGATATGTAATGGCACATACATGACATAGCAACACTGCACACACACCTATATACACAGAGCATGATGTATGAACTTATATGATGAGAACAGCGCATCATATGAACGCGTTATATGCAAGATATCCACCTTTATGTCTAAATATACACACACATTTTCAGGTCACGCATGTAATATGTTCAAGCACACGGAGAAACATGTGAGAACCCGGTCTCTACAAGTCTCTATACACACGACACACATCAAAAGAATGAAAACATGATACACAGCTGCATTCTTGTATAAATATTTACATGGTATGTTGTGTATGTGATATGTTTGGCATAACCCAGAACATTCATCACAGTACACACTATACACAGAACATGATGTATGAACTTCTGTACACATATGATGGGAACCGGGCAGAAACCTATGTTATGTGTGATATCTCTGCATCCGTGTCTAAATATACATACATCATATTATCAGGTCATGCATGTAATATGTTCAAACACATGGACCAACACATGAGACCACTAATAGAGGTCTCTACACATATGACACATGTCAAGAGACTTTGGGTGAATGAAATTGTGAGGCTCAGCTGCATCCTTGTATAACTATTCACATGGTATGTTGTGTATGTGATATGTAACCCGGCACACGCATGATCTAGCAACACAGCACACACTATACACAGAGCATGATTTAGAAACTTTTGTTCACATATGTGAAAGGATTGAATAAGGTTCAGGAGGGAAGTGTTTTTAAGAAGAAGCTTAATGATAGAACAAGAGGGCCCAACCTGAAGCTAGTCGGGGGGAAGATCAGGAGCAATGTTAGAAAATATTATTTTACAGAAAGAGTAGTAGATGCTTGGAACAAACTTCCAGCAGAGGTAGCTGAAAAATCAACAGTCACTGAATATAAACAGGCCTGGGATAAGCACACATCTATCCTAAGATAAAGGGAACATACAGTATACACATAAGATACAGAGAACATACAGTATATACATAAGATACAGAGTACATACAGTATATACATAAGATAAAGAGAATATACAGTATACACATAAGATACAGAGAACATACAGTATACACATAAGATACAGAGAACATACAGTATACACATAAGATACAGAGAACATACAGTATACACATAAGATACAGAGTACATACAGTATATACATAAGATACAGAGAACATACAGTATACACATAAGATACAGAGTACATACAGTATATACATAAGATACAGAGAACATACAGTATACACATAAGATAAAGAGAACATACAGTATACACATAAGATAAAGAGAATATACAGTATATACATAAGATACAGAGAACATACAGTATACACATAAGATAAAGAGAACATACAGTATACACATAAGATACAGAGTACATACAGTATATACATAAGATACAGAGAACATACAGTATACACATAAGATACAGAGAACATACAGTATATACATAAGATACAGAGTACATACAGTATACACATAAGATACAGAGAACATACAGTATACACATAAGATACAGAGAACATACAGTATATACATAAGATACAGAGTACATACAGTATACACATAAGATACAGAGAACATACAGTATACACATAAGATACAGAGAACATACAGTATACACATAAGATACAGAGAACATACAGTATACACATAAGGGCAGACTAGATGGACCGTATGCTCTCCTTCTGCCGTCACCCTTCTATGTTTCATATGATGGGATCAGGATATGGTATAAACAAATGCCATGTGCGATATAACTACACTAAATATACATAGATCATATTATCTTTTCATGCATGTAATTTGTTTAACGACACATGGATCATCACAGAGACCAACATGAGTGAACACGGATAGAGGTCTCTACACATATTACACACGCCAGTACCCTGTATAAATATCCACATGGTATATTGTGAGCACATTGCTTGAAATTTTGTATACATGTGAAACAGAAATCCTACACCTATGAACACGTTGGCCTCGATTCAATAAAAGTAGAAAAAAATTCTCATGGTAGTAAATAATTCAATTCATGAGAAAAAAGCCTGAGAATGTCACTGTTACTGAATCACTAGATAAAAAGACAATGAAAGTCAATGGCACTTTTTTACTCCTAAGAAAAGTAGAGAACTGTTTCCTCCTTTCTACACTGTAGTAAAAGCTGCCATTGACTTTCATTGTCTTTTTATCTAGTGATTCAGTAACAGTGACATTCTCAGGCTTTTTTCTCATGAATTGAATTTTTTTCTACATTTGATGAATCGAGGCCATTATATGAGATATCACTGCACCCATGTCTAAATATACATGCATCATATTATCCATGGACCAACATGTGAGAACATAGATAGGGGTCTCTACACATATGACATGGTGCTGTCTCAAGACACGTATGTTACAGCTGCACCCTGGTACAGATATTTACATGTCATGTGCCGTGTGTCTCTGCTACACTTTAGTATGACCATGATATGTGAACATAATACACGCCTGCACAAATGACAGGAAAAGAGTGCAATGGATGTGTGAACACGTGTGATACAGCTGCACCTCTATGTATATATACATATTCATGTGATGTTATCATGTAATGTGTGTAATATTATCCCCCCCCCCCCATCAGTGTCTTTGCTGTCATGTCATGGCATGTTGTGTGGGATAGGAATTCCTCCATGTATGATGCTTCTTGGTGTGTCTCCTATGTGTTTTCTTCTATGTGTTGCACCGTCAAAATTAGTTTTGTTGGTCCAGAACCATGTGTCACGCGTTGCATCTGTGCAGCAACACACGGCTCTGAACATGCCACCCGAGACATAACATGTCAGCAACGGTTTTATTCTTTGTTCTGTGCCAAAATGTTCAGCAGAGCTTTAACAAAGAACATGGGGGAGTGCTCATGGTGCACAGGAGCTTACAATCTAATGTTTCTAGCATGGAGTTGTCCCCAAGGTTGTCCCAGGTCATTTTATCATGTATGTGGAGATCCAGCATCTGTGACCTCTTCAGACAGGTGTCAGTATGTGTGTGTCAGAAATCATCCAGTGCCAAGACAGGATACACACGTTTGGGGCATCCCGAATCGGGATATCCCGCCAAAGAGGAACTAAGCCCAGAATGGTGAAAATCACTGTAATAGATTTGCACTAGTGAGCATGTGCAATGTCATTTCTGTTCTTGTGTGTTTCCTGGCCTGGCGGGTGTGTAACACGGGGGGGAAATACCGCTGATATGACACAATTATGCACAACTATGGTATCCTGAACTCTGCAACTGTGTGTGTTTGTATCGTTGTATGTGTAGTGTACATGTCCTCTTCTTATCCTATTTGATTTGTGTGCTTATGTGTTATGTGCAGGGACTTGTGTGCTTATGTGTTATGTGCAGGGACTTGTGTGCTTATCTGTGTTATGTGCAGGGACTTGTGTGTTTATCTGTGTTATGTGCAGGGACTTGTGTGCTTATCTGTGTTATGTGCAGGGACTTGTGTGCTTATGTGTTATGTGCAGGGACTTGTGTGCTTATGTGTTATGTGCAGGGACTTGTGTGCTTATGTGTTATGTGCAGGGACTTGTGTGCTTATGTGTTATGTGCAGGGACTTGTGTGCTTATCTGTGTTATGTGCAGGGACTTGTGTGCTTATCTGTGTTATGTGCAGGGACTTGTGTGTTTATGTGTTATGTGCAGGGACTTGTGTGCTTATCTGTGTTATGTGCAGGGACTTGTGTGTTTATCTGTGTTATGTGCAGGGACTTGTGTGCTTATCTGTGTTATGTGCAGGGACTTGTGTGCTTATGTGTTATGTGCAGGGACTTGTGTGCTTATCTGTGTTATGTGCAGGGACTTGTGTGCTTATGTGTTATGTGCAGGGACTTGTGTGCTTATCTGTGTTATGTGCAGGGACTTGTGTGCTTATGTGTTATGTGCAGGGACTTGTGTGCTTATCTGTGTTATGTGCAGGGACTTGTGTGCTTATGTGTTATGTGCAGGGACTTGTGTGCTTATGTGTTATGTGCAGGGACTTGTGTGCTTATGTGTTATGTGCAGGGACTTGTGTGCTTATGTGTTATGTGCAGGGACTTGTGTGCTTATGTGTTATGTGCAGGGACTTGTGTGCTTATCTGTGTTATGTGCAGGGACTTGTGTGTTTATGTGTTATGTGCAGGGACTTGTGTGCTTATCTGTGTTATGTGCAGGGACTTGTGTGTTTATCTGTGTTATGTGCAGGGACTTGTGTGCTTATCTGTGTTATGTGCAGGGACTTGTGTGCTTATGTGTTATGTGCAGGGACTTGTGTGCTTATCTGTGTTATGTGCAGGGACTTGTGTGCTTATGTGTTATGTGCAGGGACTTGTGTGCTTATCTGTGTTATGTGCAGGGACTTGTGTGCTTATGTGTTATGTGCAGGGACTTGTGTGCTTATCTGTGTTATGTGCAGGGACTTGTGTGCTTATGTGTTATGTGCAGGGACTTGTGTGCTTATGTGTTATGTGCAGGGACTTGTGTGCTTATGTGTTATGTGCAGGGACTTGTGTGCTTATGTGTTATGTGCAGGGACTTGTGTGCTTATCTGTGTTATGTGCAGGGACTTGTGTGCTTATCTGTGTTATGTGCAGGGACTTGTGTGTTTATCTGTGTTATGTGCAGGGACTTGTGTGCTTATGTGTTATGTGCAGGGACTTGTGTGCTTATGTGTGTTATGTGCAGGGACTTGTGTGCTTATCTGTGTTATGTGCAGGGACTTGTGTGCTTATCTGTGTTATGTGCAGGGACTTGTGTGCTTATGTGTTATGTGCAGGGACTTGTGTGCTTATCTGTGTTATGTGCAGGGACTTGTGTGCTTATGTGTTATGTGCAGGGACTTGTGTGCTTATGTGTTATGTGCAGGGACTTGTGTGCTTATCTGTGTTATGTGCAGGGACTTGTGTGCTTATCTGTGTTATGTGCAGGGACTTGTGTGCTTATGTGTTATGTGCAGGGACTTGTGTGCTTATCTGTGTTATGTGCAGGGACTTGTGTGCTTATGTGTTATGTGCAGGGACTTGTGTGCTTATGTGTTATGTGCAGGGACTTGTGTGCTTATGTGTTATGTGCAGGGACTTGTGTGCTTATGTGTTATGTGCAGGGACTTGTGTGCTTATGTGTTATGTGCAGGGACTTGTGTGCTTATGTGTTATGTGCAGGGACTTGTGTGCTTATCTGTGTTATGTGCAGGGACTTGTGTGCTTATGTGTTATGTGCAGGGACTTGTGTGCTTATGTGTTATGTGCAGGGACTTGTGTGCTTATCTGTGTTATGTGCAGGGACTTGTGTGCTTATGTGTTATGTGCAGGGACTTGTGTGCTTATGTGTTATGTGCAGGGACTTGTGTGCTTATGTGTTATGTGCAGGGACTTGTGTGCTTATGTGTTATGTGCAGGGACTTGTGTGCTTATGTGTTATGTGCAGGGACTTGTGTGCTTATGTGTTATGTGCAGGGACTTGTGTGCTTATGTGTTATGTGCAGGGACTTGTGTGCTTATGTGTTATGTGCAGGGACTTGTGTGCTTATCTGTGTTATGTGCAGGGACTTGTGTGCTTATGTGTTATGTGCAGGGACTTGTGTGCTTATGTGTTATGTGCAGGGACTTGTGTGCTTATCTGTGTTATGTGCAGGGACTTGTGTGTTTATCTGTGTTATGTGCAGGGACTTGTGTGCTTATCTGTGTTATGTGCAGGGACTTGTGTGCTTATGTGTTATGTGCAGGGACTTGTGTGCTTATGTGTTATGTGCAGGGACTTGTGTGCTTATGTGTTATGTGCAGGGACTTGTGTGCTTATGTGTTATGTGCAGGGACTTGTGTGCTTATCTGTGTTATGTGCAGGGACTTGTGTGCTTATGTGTTATGTGCAGGGACTTGTGTGCTTATCTGTGTTATGTGCAGGGACTTGTGTGCTTATGTGTTATGTGCAGGGACTTGTGTGCTTATGTGTTATGTGCAGGGACTTGTGTGCTTATGTGTTATGTGCAGGGACTTGTGTGCTTATGTGTTATGTGCAGGGACTTGTGTGCTTATGTGTTATGTGCAGGGACTTGTGTGCTTATCTGTGTTATGTGCAGGGACTTGTGTGCTTATCTGTGTTATGTGCAGGGACTTGTGTGTTTATCTGTGTTATGTGCAGGGACTTGTGTGCTTATGTGTTATGTGCAGGGACTTGTGTGCTTATCTGTGTTATGTGCAGGGACTTGTGTGCTTATGTGTTATGTGCAGGGACTTGTGTGCTTGTCGCTGTGGTTTTGTCCGGTTGTGTGTATTCTGCTTATTGCTTTATTTTAAGTTGTGTATCTGATCTCCCGGTGTGTAACATGGGTGCATGTGGCAGGAATTGTGGTGTCATATGTGCAGGTGGTATTTCCATTGTATTATGATGTCACGTTACATAGTTAATACGGTTGAAAAAAGACCATGTCCTTGAAATTCAACCAAGGTTGTTGGGGTATGGAAAGTTATTTTTTATTTCATTTTATACGTGTGTTTTTATATTTTATACATAATACAATGGATTTCCAGTTGGCTGAGGGATCGGTATCAGAGCGTTGTTGTTAATGGTGTGCAATCTGAACACAGGCGAGTTACAAGTGGTGTGCCGCAAGGCTCTGTCCTGGGCCCCATTCTTTTTAATATATTTGTAAGTGACATAGGAGAAGGCTTGGTAGGAAAAGTTTGCCTGTTTGCTGATGATACAAAGGTTAGTAATAGGGTGGATATTCCGGGAGGTGTCTGCAACATGGAAAATGATTTAGCTTTACTGGATAGATGGTCTAAATTGTGGAAACGAGTTTAATGTCTCTAAATTTAAAATCCAGCACTTGGGTAGAAGGAATCCCTGCTCTGAGCACCGTATGGGCAGCACTGTGTTATCCAGGACCTCGGAGGAGAGAGATTTAGGGGTACTGATTACTGATAGCTGCAAGATGAGTGGACAGTGTAGCCAGGCAGTGGGAAAGCAAGCAGGATGCTCGGCTGCATAGCTTGAGGCATCACCAGTAGGAAGAGGGAGGTTGTGATGCCGCTGTATAGAGCCCTGGTAAGGCCACAGCTAGAATACTGTGTGCAGTTCTGGAGACCTTACCTGCAAAAATACATTATTCAAATAGAACGTGTCCAAAGGCCGGCAGTTTTGTGAATGGCCGGCGTGGGCGCGCTCCCTGTAAGAGTGACGCGCGGGAGGCGGCGGGGATTGGCTGCAGTGGTCACGTGGGAGCGGGGACAGGTGAGTTTTTGGGGCTTTCTGGGGGAGTTTCACACAGCGGGGCACCCCCGATCAGGGTGCCACACCGAAGTGGACCAAAACCCAGGATAGTCAATATCCTGGGTGTTGGTCCACTTTAATGAAATTAATTTGTACAGTCTGGAGGAAAGAAGGGAGAGGGGGAGACATGATTGAGACCTTTATATATGTGAAAGGATTGAATAAGGTTCAGGAGGGAAGTGTTTTTAAGAAGAAGCTTAATGATAGAGCAAGGGGGCACAACCTGAAGCTGGTCGGGGGGAAGATCAGGAGCAATGTTAGAAAATATTATTTTACAGAAAGAGTAGTAGATGCTTGGAACAAACTTCCAGCAGAGGTAGTTGAAAAATCAACAGTCACTGAATTTAAACATGTCTGGGATAAGCCTCCATCTATCCTAAGATAAAGAGAACATACAGTATACACATAAGATAAAGAGAACATACAGTATACACATAAGATAAAGAGAACATACAGTATACACATAAGATAAAGAGAACATACAGTATATACATAAGATAAAGAGAACATACAGTATACACATAAGATACAGAGAACATACAGTATACACATAAGATACAGAGAACATACAGTATATACATAAGATAAAGAGAACATACAGTATACACATAAGATACAGAGAACATACAGTATATACATAAGATACAGAGAACATACAGTATACACATAAGATAAAGAGAACATACAGTATACACATAAGATACAGAGAACATACAGTATACACATAAGATACAGAGAACATACAGTATATACATAAGATAAAGAGAACATACAGTATACACATAAGATACAGAGAACATACAGTATACACATAAGATACAGAGAACATACAGTATATACATAAGATACAGAGAACATACAGTATATACATAAGATAAAGAGAACATACAGTATATACATAAGATACAGAGAACATACAGTATATACATAAGATACAGAGAACATACAGTATACACATAAGATACAGAGAACATACAGTATATACATAAGATACAGAGAACATACAGTATATACATAAGATACAGAGAACATACAGTATACACATAAGATACAGAGAACATACAGTATACACATAAGATAAAGAGAACATACAGTATATACATAAGATACAGAGTACATACAGTATATACATAAGGGCAGACTAGATGGAGCGTATGGTCTCCTTCTGCCGTCGTCCTTCTATGTTTCTATGTTGCATGCGCCAATATTTTAGTGACGGGTGTCCCGATCCACATGTTGCTAATCAGAGGTGGGCTTATCATTTCTGGGGGCCCTAATCAAAGACAAATTTTGTATAGTGCGATACATTATTAATGCACCTTGTTGGGGATGTAACTGCGCCTGCTCATGCGCTGTGTGAGGGCCAGTGACCTGGGGGGGGGGGGTCACACAGAGGGGCATCCTGGCATTGCCTATCCATGGCATAGCATGACATATTATACTTATACATATTATATATATACATATTATACTCCCAAATTAGGATGCCCCACTGTGTGACACCCCATTAAATCACCGCACCCACTCACCTAACCTTGTTCCAATGACACATGCGCAGATCACAGCCTAACTATACCTTTGGCTAGACACCTACCCAGGGCGGCCATCTGTGATTGGCCGGGCCGGGCACGCCCCCAGCTAGTAGTGAGTGGGGATGGAACCAGTGTCCTGCTGTGCACCATTTAGCTCGCTAGCGGCTGTGATGTCACAACATCTTACATAACTGATTGGAGCTGATTCTGCAGCAGTTGGGTCACGTAGGTGTGCAGTGGCTTCCTGTCTGCTGCACAACAAGTGCTGTTATTTATTTTTTTTAAACAAAAAGTTGCCACTGATCTGCCCCGGCCCCTGGGGGGCCCCAAGCATTTGCATGATATGTGTGGTGGTTAAAGCGGACCTTCACCCTGAATAAGAGCCTATCTTGTGTTTTCCACACCCTGTACCTACAGATTGTTCAAATCATCCTACCTGCATCTACTGTATGAGACTTTAAACATCCAAGATGGCGGCTCATGGAGCATCAGGCAGCCTGCAAACAGGAAGTGTCTTCTGATTGTGTTGCTTTGCATTCTGGGATCTTATAGATTCCTGGGCCGATCCAGCTGGGTTTTGGTCCACTTTTAGCACGCCATTGAATATCCAAATCCTAGTTGTATTAAAAACCACAGCTGTGGAGTCAGTAAGCCGAAGTCCGACTCCTTCATAGATGGCCAATAATTAGCAATACATTTCCTGTTGTAAAATGGTCACATGGGGCTTTTTCTCACCATTATATAAAGCAATAGGGCGACTTGTATAGAAAATAAAGCTTATTTATTGCAATACAAATTCTGAATGAATAGCCACAACCTTATGAAAGCGGCCCTATACCCATATGTTAACCACTTCCTCTTTCAGGGATGGCTGGCAATCACATGACTGCCAGTGACCAATCAGGATTTTCCAGTGTGATTGCACATCAGATCTGAATGGTTTCTGTTGGTCACCTGATAAACTCTCCATGTGATGCCATACATAGAGGAGCGGGGGGCATATTAGAGAGGTGGTGGCAGGCCACAAATAAAGATTTTCTCCTCCAATCAGGATCCCCACTCTATAGATTTTTTTTTTTTTATTCGTAGGTCCTTACACCACACCTCCCCATTACCCCATTGATATGTAACAATCCCCACATGCTCACCTCTCCTTATATATAGACCCCATATTTATAGCCCATCCCCCCATCAATCAATACTCTACCCATCTAAAAGACTCCCAATGCTAAACATCCAATATAGGAAAAGCTCTTGTTATGGTGCTGGAGATGTCCCCCAGGGGTGGTGACTTTTTACTATCGCCACGTCACCACGTTCCTCCAAGCCATCGCTGCCACCTCTATTTGCCAGTGGGTCCCTCCTTTATCACTGTCCATGCAATCATCCTAACTGAGCCTCGATTTAACTTTACACGCCCCTTTCTATTTAACCCTCCCACTTTCCCCGCAGCAGGTCAGGGGACCTTCATTTAATGTAAAGCCCAAATCCTTAAAGTGGACCAACACCCAGGATTTTGACTATCCTGGGTGTTGGTCCACTTAGGTGGGGGTGCCCCGCTGTGTGAAACCCCCCCGATCGCCG
This sequence comes from Gastrophryne carolinensis, assembly GCA_027917425.1. Taxonomy (NCBI): domain Eukaryota; kingdom Metazoa; phylum Chordata; class Amphibia; order Anura; family Microhylidae; genus Gastrophryne; species Gastrophryne carolinensis. Next base: position 486,641,174 of record CM051236.1, on the reverse strand, counting down.
CAAAAACTCACCTCTCCCCACTCCCACGTGACCTCGTCCGGCCAATGACAGCGCTCAGAGCCGCTCTGGTATGCGCGTCCAAAGCTGCTTGGACGCGCATACCAGAGCGCTGTCATTGGCTGTGTCTCTCGCTTCCCTCTAACAGGGAGCGCTCCTGCGCCGGCCATTCACAAAACGGCCGGCGCGGGAGCGCACCCTGCTAGAGGGAAGCGAGAGACACGGCCGCGTCTCGCGCATGTGCTGTTGGATCGCCGGTAAGGTAAGGTTTGTGGGCTTCCTGGGGGGTTCCTCCCCGCGGGACATCCCGATTTCGGATGCCCCGCGGGGAGGGATCTGATCGGTCCGGGAATCTTATAGATTTCCGGGCCGATCCCCCCTGGGTGTTGGTCCACTTTAAAAAAAAACTCTTCCCCAGCCTCTAAAATTATTCTAATTTACATTTTTAGTCACTTACTTATTTTTTCCCTTGTTAGGCTGCAACTCTGTTCAGGACTCTAGGATACGGGCGCTGCCATCTTGCCTCAGAAGCATCACACTTACTGAGGAGAGGGGGATAAAGTACAGGGGGCGGGTTATAGCTGTGCTTTGCTCAGACAGAGCAGAGCTAGGGTCAGGAAAAGGTCAGCAGTCCCAGAATGCAGAGCAGCACAGTCAGAAAGCACTTCCTGCTTGCAGGCTGCCTGATGTTACATGAGCCGCCATCTTGGATGTTTAAAGGCTCATAACATGCAGTAGATGCAGGTAGGATGATTTTTAATGTGAGCAATCTGTATGTACAGGGTGTGGGAAACATATAAGATAGACTCTTATTCAGAGGGAAGGTCTGGATTAATGTGAGCAATCTGTATGTACAGGGTGTGGGAAACATATAAGATAGGCTCTTATTCAGAGGGAAGGTCTGGATTAATGTGAGCAATCTGTATGTACAGGGTGTGGGAAACATATAAGATAGACTCTTATTCAGAGGGAAGGTCTGGATTAATGTGAGCAATCTGTATGTACAGGGTGTGGGAAACATATAAGATAGGCTCTTATTCAGAGTGAAGGTCCGGATTAATGTGGGCAATCTGTATGTACAGGGTGTGGGAAACACATAAGATAGACTCTTATTCAGGGTGAAGGTCCGGATTAATGTGAGCAATCTGTATGTACAGGATGTGGGAAACACATAAGATAGACTCTTATTCAGGGTGAAGGTCCGGATTAATGTGAGCAATCTGTATGTACAGGATGTGGGAAACACATAAGATAGACTCTTATTCAGGGTGAAGGTCCGGATTAATGTGAGCAATCTGTATGTACAGGATGTGGGAAACATATAAGATAGACTCTTATTCAGGGTGAAGGTCCGGATTAATGTGAGCAATCTGTATGTACAGGGTATGGGAAACACATAAGATAGACTCTTATTCAGGGTGAAGGTCCGGATTAATGTGAGCAATCTGTATGTACAGGATGTGGGAAACACATAAGATAGACTCTTATTCAGGGTGAAGGTCCGGATTAATGTGGGCAATCTGTATGTACAGGGTATGGGAAACACATAAGATAGACTCTTATTCAGGGTGAAGGTCTGGATTAATGTGAGCAATCTGTATGTACAGGATGTGGGAAACACATAAGATAGACTCTTATTCAGGGTGAAGGTCCGGATTAATGTGGGCAATCTGTATGTACAGGGTATGGGAAACACATAAGATAGACTCTTATTCAGGGTGAAGGTCCGGATTAATGTGAGCAATCTGTATGTACAGGATGTGGGAAACATATAAGATAGGCTCTTATTCAGAGTGAAGGTCCGGATTAATGTGGGCAATCTGTATGTACAGGGTGGGGGAGACATATAAGGTAGACTCTTATTCAGGGTGAAGGTCTGGATTAATGTGGGCAATCTGTATGTACAGGGTGTGGGAAACATATAAGATAGACTCTTATTCAGGGTGAAGGTCTGGATTAATGTGGGCAATCTGTATGTACAGGGTGTGGGAAACATATAAGATAGGCTCTTATTCAGAGTGAAGGTCCGGATTAATGTGGGCAATCTGTATGTACAGGGTGGAGGAGACATATAAGGTAGACTCTTATTCAGGGTGAAGGTCTGGATTAATGTGGGCAATCTGTATGTACAGGGTATGGGAAACACATAAGATAGACTCTTATTCAGGGTGAAGGTCCGGATTAATGTGAGCAATCTGTATGTACAGGATGTGGGAAACACATAAGATAGACTCTTATTCAGGGTGAAGGTCCGGATTAATGTGAGCAATCTGTATGTACAGGATGTGGGAAACATATAAGATAGACTCTTATTTATGGTGAAGGTCCGGATTAATGTGAGCAATCTGTATGTACAGGATGTGGGAAACATATAAGATAGGCTCTTATTTATGGTGAAGGTCCGGATTAATGTGGGCAATCTGTATGTACAGGGTGGGGGAGACATATAAGGTAGACTCTTATTCAGGGTGAAGGTCCGGATTAATGTGAGCAATCTGTATGTACAGGATGTGGGAAACATATAAGATAGGCTCTTATTTATGGTGAAGGTCTGCTTTAATGGGACATTCCGAGCAATGGGTTAAAGTGGACCAAAACCCATGGAGATTGATTCCCTCCCCCGGGGGCATCCAAAATCGGAATGCCCTGCTGTGTGAAACCCCCAGGTCAGCCATACACTCACCTTCTTTTCCAGTCCAACGGCGAATGCACGCACATTTGTGATTGGCCAGCGCGGCACACTCCCCGGCATGCGCCGTAGGACCAGGAAGTGGTGGGTTTGCTGGGGGACTTGGGGGGTTTCACATAGCGGGGCATCCCTGATCGTGGCATTTTGTGGCCAAAACCATCCGGATCCCCTGTTTGGCTCACCTCTTCCGCGAGCCCTTGCTGCATGTCTGGGCCATGGCTGCATCCTCAGCATACCCCTAGTTAGGCGTGCCCCTGTGCCAGGCCTCTCTAAATGTAGATGCGGCCAGTGGCGCTCGCTACATTTAAATATCACTGCTGCTGTGAGCGGCAAAGGAAACCTGAATGATGAGGGGCCCACGTATGCGCCATGGGGACAAGAGAAAGATGACTTATGGGTGCTACCGGTGGGTGCACATAGAGGGGCATCTCAGATTAGGGTAAGTCAGATTCCCGGGAATTTCACTATGGGGTTTATTCATCAAGATAGCGACAGGTAGCACCTTGTAAGCGCCAGGAAGCGTCTGGTGAACGCCGGGCGCTGTACGCAATACCACATTTATGAAGGCGATTCCAGTGAGTGACTCTTAACAGCGCCATGTAGCGTCCGATTCATCATCACAGACGGCTCAGCGTGTCGCTCTTAGCGCCGCTGTACAGACGCCGTTACCTGCCACTATTAATGAATCAGCCTGCCTGACAGGAAAGATACTGAGGGTGTGGCCGCTAATATTTACAGCTGTGGGGGAGCCAGGTAAGAAGTGAGATTTGCTAGGGGTGGGGGATCGCACAGGAGTTTGGATTTGGGATGCCCCAGTGGAAGGCCAGTCCTGAAATCTCAGCCGGCCCCATTGGTTTTGTTCTGCTTTAAAGCGAAACAAAACCTGAGATTTTGACTATCCTGTTTTTTGTTCCTTGCCTGAAATGGAATGCGCCACTGTGTGGGGGCTGTCGTCCAATCAGAGCTCGCCCCCGCATCTACAATAAAGGGAAAGGTCAGGACTCGTTATCTGGGATTAGATTAATTAGCCGCTTTGCCTTCTCTTCTGCTTTCCATGGAAGCCATCAGGGGAGGGGGGTGAATGACAGGTGACAGGAAGCTGACGCTCTAATCACTTCCTCATTTGTCGCTCAGTGTAAAGCTGAAGATGCTCGTCATCCTGGTCACTGCCTCTTTACTGACCTCTTCTCCAGATTCCCTATGTGTACACTGATGGCTGGTCACTCCCTCTGCTATTGTTACACCACCAGGATGAGTGTTACCAGATTCCCTATGTGTACAGTGATGGCTGGTCACTCCCTCTGCTATTGTTACACCACCAGGATGGCTGTTACCAGATTCCCTATGTGTACAGTGATGGCTGGTCACTCCCTCTGCTATTTTCCCTATATCCAGTCCAGGTCGTCCCAGTGATGACATGTGGGTATTCCACCCCCAGGGGGGAGCTCGACTGCAAGATCAAAAGATGTAGCTCCTCCCGGCCCCCTATAAAGGAAGGCGTCTCTATATCATTCCCCAGTGTTCATCTTGCAGTCTTGACTGCTGAAGATCGTTGGATACTCTCTCTCGGATATTGGCAGCAGAGCGGGGCCTCCTAGCCAGTCGGCCGCTGCGGCCCCTATTCCCACTGATCCCACTGATCCCACCAGACCTACTTCTGACTCCCAGCCGCTGGTTGCTATGGGATCATGAAGGTAGGGAGAACGCCGGGGTCAGGCGTTTGGCAGAGCTAGGCTCTGGGCTGCAGACGCTCTGTTAAAGGGTAGCTGGCCATAGGCTGATGGTGAGCCTGACGGGCGGGGGGGGGGACCACCTGCTTGGGTTGTAGATGCCTGTATGCCCCTCTCTGCCCACAAGCTTTATTTTATGTGTGCTTTTACTGCACTTGCTCATGGCTGGCTCGGCTGGCCCTGGAGACTTTTCATGCTCACCTCCCTCGCGGTTCCTCCATTTTGACTCAGTCTCATACGCTGTGGCGTTCCGCGTCATCACGGTGCGGCCCGCCCCCTCGAGGAACACACTGGAAGCTGCTGGCTGCTCGTGTTGCTGCGCCCTCTCTGCTCCGCTGCTGCTGCTGCTACAGGGGATCCCGTCTGCTGAGGCCACTGTCGGTGTCGTGAGTCCCTCCTTTGAACGATCATGCTGATTGTCATGTATTTCGCTGGTTGAGGGTCTGATGGTTTTCTCCACTTTTGTGTCTTCATAGGTGTGGGCTTAGTGACTGAGGGTTGTGGTTCCTCCCGGTCCCCCCCAACCCCCCTTTTTTATTAAGAGGGATCATATAGGTTTGGGCTGTTAGTGCCTTGTAACCCTTCGATTGCCAATTATTAATCACCATAATGGAGGCATCTGGGGATAGTGAGCTGGGGGCCCCATCTGGGCCCCTTGTACAGTGCAAATCCTCTGGGCGGATTCAGCACTGTTAGTACCACTTGCGCCAGAGGCGTCATTTTGGACCTTGACCGGGCAGGCGTCCCTGCCCCTAGCCCTTCACTGCCCGCGGCCTCTCCAGACCCTCCGCTGCTGCACTCAGCCCTCAGTGAGGGGTAAGCCAGCAGGGGGTCCCAGATTGATTTGGCGCATAGGGTGGCCAATCTCGAGAGACAGATCTCAAGGACTGCTCCTAAGAAGGCCACGAGTAAAAAACGGCACATCGAGCCCGTTTACTCGGATAATGACGCTTTTTGATGATCTGGGCTCTGTGGAGGAAGGTGAGTTGCCAGATGATTCCTGTTCCACTGTGGATTATTCTGCTGGTGAGGACAGTTTGTCCGGCTCTTTCTCGGATGAGGATGCGTGGCTCCCTGATGATACGGAGAAGTTGCTTACCTCAATGTTTGAGACATTACACATTGTTCCTCCCAGAGCGGTTAAGAGGAAGCAAGGTGATTTGTTTAGGCCCGAAAGACAAAGGCGGGTCTTTCCAGAGCAGGCCCATTTTTCTAATATGATTTTCAAGGAATAGGAAAGGCCTAACAAACTACCGTCCGTTTCTAAGTGCCTAGATAGGCGGTATCCTTTCCCTGAGGAGCTGGTCCGGCTATAGTCTCGTCCTCCCGAGGTGGATTCCCCTGTGTCGGGGTTGTCCAACACTACTATTATGCCATCATCTGATACCGCTTCCTTACGTGACCCGGCTGACAAGCGCATGGATCAGCTGGTCTGTCATGCCTTCACCTTTGCTGGTGCCTTGTTTCGTCCTGCCTCTATTGTATGTCTGGCCATCAGAAAGAAGGTGAGACATCTTGTGGATAGAGCTAAGGCTCGCAAGCGGGCGGAGGAGTATAAAGATCTCAAGGCCTGCATGGAATTCATTGCCTTTGTTGTCTCTGCCATGGACGATGGTGTCCGGCTTGGTGCCAGGATTTCGGCCCTGCTTGTTGCCCTTCGCCGCTCGCTCTGGTTGCGGCAATGGTCGGCTGATGCCGCGGCCAAGAAGTCGCTTACGAGTATCCCCTTTGTGGGGAACAGGTTGTTTGGGGAGCGCCTGGACCTCCCTCAGAGACGGAAGCCTGCTCGGCCCTTTCGGAACTCCTCTGCCTATTGCTCCTTTCAAGGAGGAAGAGACTCTTCATTTTCAGGTGGTCGCAGAGATACCTGGGGTAGAGGTAGGTCCCGTGGCCGACCCAATCCTGCTTGGGGAGCCAAGTCCACCCAGGCATGAGGGGGCGCCCTCCCCCATCCGGGTGGGGGGACGGCTTCTACTGTTTGCTCAGATTTGGAGACTTCACGTCTCGGATCGGTGGATTCAGGAGGTAGTGTCCTCCGGTTGCAAAATAGAGCTGGCAGGCCATCCACAAAATGTCTTTGATCTCGGGTATCCCAAAACCCATTGAAGGCACAGGGCTTGAGAATGGCCGTGCAGCACCTCCTGTGGTTAGGTGTGATTTGTCCTGTACCTCGTCAGTAACAGGGTCAAGGTTTTTACGCCAACTTGTTCAGGGTTCCGAAGAAGGACGGAATGTTAAGACCTATTCTGGACCTGAAGGGTCTCAACAGATTTGTCATTTCCGCATGGAAACCTTACGGTCGGCGGTGAGCTCGCTTCGGCCCGGTGACTTCATGACCACGGTGGACATCAGGGATAGTTATCTGCACATCCCGATTTTTTCCTGGGGCATCAGAAGTTTCTGAGGTTTGCTCTGGAGGACCAGCATTACCAGTTTTTGGCTCTTCCATTCGGGATTTCCTCAGCGCCCCGTGTCTTCACCAAGGTGCTGGCAGGCATCATGGCCATCCTGATGAACCAGGGCATTTGTGTGCTGCCTTATCTGGACGATTTGTTGATTGCAGCCCAGTCTCTTCAGCAGGTCGAGAACGATACCTGGACTGTATTGTCAACCCTAGAGGCCTTCGGCTGGGTAGTCAGTTACCCAAAGTCTTCTATCACTCCTTCAACAGTGAGGTGCTTCCTGGGCATGACGATAGACACCGCTCAGGTCAGCGTCTTTCTGCCACAGCAGAAGGTTTTGGGTCTCCAGACGCAGGTGCAGGCCTTGCTGTCTTGCCAACGGCCGTCGATCCGTCTGGGGATGACATTGGTGGGTCTCATGGTGTCATGCTTTGAGGCAGTGCCCTTCGCCCAATTTCACATGAGACCTCTTTAATTGAACCTGTTGACCGGCTGGGACCGGATGCAGGAGTCGCTGGAGCAGGAATTTTTACTGTCCTCCCTGGCCAGGCAGTCCCTCTTGTGGTGGTTGGACTCCAGGAACCTGTTGGTAGTCAAGTCCTTTCTGACTCCCCACTGGGTGATAGTTACCACGGATGCCAGTCTGACCGGCTGGGGAGGCGTTTGGCAGACACAGAAGATCCAGGGTCAGTGGGGTCCTCAGGAGAACCGCTTACCCTTAAATCTCTTGGAGCTGAGAGTGATCCGGTTGATGCTTCTTCGTTTGACTCCCCATTTAAGGGGTCGTGCGATCCAGGTTCGCTCAGACATCAGACGGCTGTCGCCTACATCAATCACCAGGGCTGGACTCGGAGCAAGAGAGCCCTCAAGGAAGTGACCCAGATTCTGACTTGGGCAGAGGAGAATGTTCCCTGCATCTCGGCGGTTTACATTCCCGGGGTAGAAAACCAGGAGGCAGAATCCCATGAGCAGGAGCGCCTCGCACCTGGGGGAATGGTCCCTCAGCAACAAGACCTTTCACGCTCTGTGTCTCCGCTGGGGTTAGCCGGACGTGGACCTGTTTGCGTCCAGACACAATCACTAGCTCCCAAGGTTCGTCTCCCTCTCACAAGATCCTCTGGCCATTGCCACAGAGGCTCTGGTGATTCCCTGGACGGAGTTCAAGTTTCTCCGTTTCCACTCCTGGGCAGAGTGCCCAGGTAGGGGTACTAACCATCCTGGTGGCTCCTCGCTGGCTCAGAAGGAGTTGGTTTGCAGACATAGTCCAGAGGTCAGTAGATCGCTATTGAAACCTCAATCCTGATGGACAAGGGGCTGTCGCCCACGGTTCTGCAGACAATGATTCGGGCACGGAAGAAGTCTTCTTCCATGATATACTACAGATTTTGGCACACTTATATTGCTTGGTGCGAGACCAAGAGTCTCCCTTGCAGCACATTTTCTATTTCTAGGATTCTGGAGTTTTTGAAACACGGCCTAGACTTGGGTCTCCAGCTGAGCAGCCTCAAAGGTATCGCCTTTAGCCATCTTTTTCCAGAGATCCATTGCCAATCATAGGTTGATCAAGACCTTTTTCCACGGAGTTACCCATGTCCGGCCACCGCGTAAGTCAGTATTGCCGGTGTGGGACTTGAATTTAGTACTTTCTGCTCTTCAGGGTCCTCCCTTCGAACCATTGTGCAATGCTGCATTGCCTATCTTGACTCTCAAAGTGGTCTTTTTGGTAGCGATCACCTGGTGCATCGCGTATCGGAACTGCCCGCGCTTTGTATGAAGCCTCCCTACTTTGAGCGGCATAAGGATAAGGTGGTTTTTCGCTTTAAACCTGATTTTTTGCCTAAGGTCGTTTCTCCCTTCCACCTTAATGAGGAAGTTGTCTTGCCTTATTTGTGTCCAGCACCGATTAATTCTAAGGAAAAGACCCTCCATGCCTTGGATGTGGTCAGAGCCATAAAGTATTACCTGGTCCTTCAGGAGATTGGATTCTCTCTTTGTCCTAACAGAGGGCTCTAGGAAAGGTTTGCCACCTGCCAAGTCCACTCTCAGTAGGTGGATCAGACAGGCGGTGGTGCAAGCATATTCTGGCAAGGGGAAGGAACCCCCTTTTCAGATCACAGCTCATTCTACCAGAGCTATTGGTGCCTCTTGGGCTTTTCAGCACCAGGCATCGGTTGAACAAGTTTGTAAGGCCGCCACTTGGTCTTCAGTTCATACTTTTACAAAGTTTTACAGGGTGGATGTCAGGGCCTCAGCTGATGCTGTCTTTGGCCGAAAGGTGCTTCAGGCATTAGTGAAATGAACTACATGCTGTTCCGCACTGGGGATCCCGCCCAAATGGACACTGCTTTTGGATGTCCCGCATGTCATCACTGGGACGACCTGGACTGGATATAGGGAAAAATACAATTCTGTGAAACTCACCTGTAGAATTGTTTTTGATTATATCCAGTCCAGGTCGTCCCACCCCGCCCTTTTGCTCATTATCTCTTGTTTGCCTGTTATGGTGATTACCATTTTTTATTATTGGACTTGTATCCTTAAGTCTTGTTAGAGAGGGTACAAGCTGAAGCTATGTGAAGTAACATGGTCTCTTGGCCTCCCGGCCTGTCCTCTTTTAGTTTAATGCTTTTTAACCACTGGGGAATGATAGAGAGATGCCTTCCTTTATAGGGGGCGGTAGGAGCAACATATTTTTATTTGGCAGGTCAGTGCCCTGGGGGCGGAATACCCACATGTCATCACTGGGACGACCTGGACTGGATATAATCAAAAACAATTCTACAGGTGAGTTTTACAGAATTGTATTTTTACACCGCCCGGATGGGTGTTACTAGATTCCCTATGTGTACAGTAGTAGCCAGTCAACAGATTGCACCAGTTTATTGTTGCTGGAGTAGTGAGCGATAGTTTGTAATCTTACCAATGAAACTATAAATGAATGAAAGCCATTCCCAAGAAAATCCATCAGGGAGTGTTTGTAGGGTGAGTCTGCTTTCATGGACTTACCTTCAGACCTCAGATCAGGGGTACACACAGACACGAGACACCCCACTTGCCTTCCACCCATGGGTGGGCCTGGCCTCAGTACGGCACGCTTCCATGGAGATCAACAGGCTCTAGATAAGCCCCAAATTAACCTCATAAAAAGCCGCACTCATAAATGTATATAAGTATAAAAACACAAGTTTATTGTAATCAAATCTGCAGCTAAAACATACAACATAAATGCACAAAGAAGCTTTTTTGCCCTTGTATATTTTTTGCACTTGTACTATATTGCATCTATGGATTTGCACTGACCTCTCAGCACTTTATCTGCCATTTAATCAAGTACCGTATATCTATTTTTAAAAGATCTTTATTAGAGCCATATCTAGGATTCCTCCTTTAGCTTCTTTGTGTAATTATGTTCTTTAACTTTGTCTGTTTATGTTGTATGTTTTAGCTGCAGATTTGATTACAATAAACTTGTGTTTTTATACTTTTATGAGTGATTCTTTTTATGGGTTAACTTGGGGCTTATCTAGAGCCCCGGTCTTATAATACTCTTCTTCTGATCAACTTACCCCAATAGCCAGCACCCATCATTCTTAATATTACCCTTTGGTTGTGCATATTCACACATATTTTTTCATTACTTGCTAGATTGGTCTGTGGGGTAAATCCATGAATGTCGGGTGTGGGCTTGGCCTGAGTAGGGTCGGAGGGCTACAAAAAATTCCTGGATCTCAGAAACAACAGCTTTTTCAGCAGGTCAATGAAAACACAAACAGCATCCCAAACCAGTCGCCATAAGAGTGAAAATCCTGGTAATTGGTCCACTTTAAATCGGATCAAGATTTCTTGCCTGCCCCGGGGGCATCCTGATTTTGGATGCCCCAGTGTGTGAAAGCCCCCCAAATTGCCCAGAAGAACTCACCTTTTCCCTGGCCCTATGCTTCATGCGCACGCTCTCGTTCAATCAGAGCCGTTTGTCGCACATACTGTATGTATGTAATGTACAGAATACGTTTTTTCTTTATGGCAATCGGACGCGCAATGGGCTGCATCTCCATCAACGTGCGCGCTCCCTCCCCCAGCCTCGTGCACATCCCAAATATGCTGGAGATGCAGCCACCCAAAATTTGCATCGGTGAGGGAGCCAGGAAGAAGGTGAGTTTTGCAATGCCTTGAGGGGGGCGTCACAGCGGGGGAATCCTGATTTAGGATGCCCCAGGGAAAGGTTTTGGTTCCGCTTTAACAAAAAGTGAGCAGTGATAATGGGATGAGTGGTGGCAATTAGGATTTTAACCCTTTCTCTCCTCCGTTTCAGGGCTTTCCATCTGATCCTGACAGAAACATGGCGTTCAGTAAAGGATTTCGGATCTTCCACAAGCTGGACCCCCCTCCCTTTAGTGTGATGGTGGAGGCGCGCTACAAGGAGGAGTGTCTGATGTTCGAATCCGGAGCTGTGGCGGTTCTCTGTAAGTTTGGTCCCCATCCCCCGCTTTCCTTTATTTCTGCTTTACTTAATGCAGACCAATACCCATGAGGTGGTGTTGGTCTCCGCTGCGATATGTTTTGGGGGGGAGCCCACATAATACTCCGGAACCCCTGTAAAGCTTACCTTAGCCTTGACTCTCTGCCGCAAATACAATGCAGCGATTGCCCACCTGGTGCTCAGGTGAGTAGTGGTGGTCTGGCTGCCAGAAATGCCCTATGGCCAATCGCGGCCCTGTGTTGCCCGCGAGGAATGAGGCGTTCTGGGGGTTGTGTGTGTGTGTGGGGGGGGGGGGGGGGGGGTTTCAGCATTCTGGATGCCTTCGTCCCCAGCCTGTCTTGTGGTGGGGACCAACACCCGCACGGTTGTCTAAAAATATGTTTCCTAAGCCAGCCTGTGCTTTAAATCTGAACAAAACCCACAAGCAGACTACCTGGAGTCTAATAGATTTCAGGGCCGGCCACCGGCTTTCCCCCTGTGTAAAGCCAATAATAACTCCTGCTTTATATAGGCCGGGAGGAGCTAGTTCTATCTTGCAGTCCCTGCCTACGGCTGAGATTAACCTGCGCGTTGCTACTGGCGGTGCCCCGGAAAGGAAGATAATGTTAATGTAACTGTTTAGGCCCTTATTTATATATATATATTACACATGTACAACTGTCCTGTATCATAGATCTGTGCACAATACAATATTTTATACATTCTCATTGGTGTGATTCCTTTCGTCATCCACAACCTAGAACCTACAGTGGCCATTTATTGTTATATTAATCATTGATATGATTATTGATGTAAAATAATAATTGTTTACATCTCTATTCTGTTCTGTTACACCTCTCACATGCTGTCGTGTTTGTAGCTGGTCAACATTTCCAAATGTGTGTTTGGCTTCTTTACGTGTATGATCACGTAGCTCTGTTCCTATCTGTATTGCAACCACAAGCCTCAGCATGCCTTGCCACATGTGTGCCTTTGGAAATGGAGGCTGCTGTGAAAGGTTCTGCAGTGCTCTCTGGTGTAACCACTCCATCCATGTCTCCTGTTAGGTCATAGAACTACAAGCACCAGTATGCCTTCCCATATATATTATGTACTTGTGAATGCCAGGCCATGCTGTGGCCAGTAGTTCATTTACAGCTGGGTAGAGGGCAGGAAAGAAGAATCTGCATGATTGTAATAAATTATACCTTGTGAGGAAAGTGGAGTATCCTTACCTCGGTGGCAATCCCACGGCACATGTACAAGCCCCTCTCCAATTAGAATATACTGGCAAATGACGCCAGCCAATCAGAATCGATTGTGTCAGCTAGTAATCAAAAACGGCAGGAGACCTGGCTGAATAAATGCGATTGGATGAGGACTCAGTGTCTCTAAAGTGATGCAAACCATGTGGGGGATCAATACATGTCTATGCTGTGGTTGCTGCAGCTCAGCACCTGGTCCTGATTGAGCTTTGCTTGTGACCAGGGCCGGTGTCGGCACCTGGCAAAGGGGGGCCCACTGACAGGTCCGGCCTTTGGGATGTGCAACGGCTCTTGACCGGCATCTCCTCGAATGGCGGGGTTCCACACAACGGGGCATCTCAATTTAGATTTCATGGGAGGAAGTGCTGGGTTTTGTTCTGCTTTTAAGTTACCCACCCCAGCTGATTTCCTATCCCTGGAGCATCCCAATCTGTGATACCCTCCTGTGTGACACCCCCTGGGATCGCTGGCATACCCACTATGCAAGCAACTCCACCCCTGAGTTCTGGTCCGCTTTGCAGTGGCATCTCGGTTTGGGATGCTCCTGTTTGTGAAAGAACCCCCCTGGTTTGGCCGTTACCTCAAACTGGAGATCCCACAGTGCATTGACCAGTTCCAGGAAAGTAATGAACAAAGGGGGGAGGGGGGTCACACACAGGAGCATCCAAAATCAGGAAAATCTAGATTGGTTTAGACTCCGAGGTCAGGTTTAAAGGGGTTTGGTGTGCTTCAAAGTAGACCAAAACTAGAGTTTTGGTCCAAATAGCATGACCCTTAGGGGGCATCCAGATTTGGGACGTCCTTCGGTGATGTGACGCGACTCCTCACCACAAAGGGGCCCACTGACACCATGCCACCCAGGGGCCCACATAGACCTGGAGCCGGCCCTGTGACTGGCCTTTGCATGCTGGTCACATGACGGCCGGCTGCAGAGCCAAGCTTACAGGGAGGCTGTAACCCTCTGTCTTCCTTTCTCGAAGTCAGAGAATTATAACCTGTTTGTTGGGCTTGAATGTGTCATCGTGAAGCAGGACAGTGACCGGAGGCTGCAATTACCCATCTCACTATAATTAAAGACGTTTAGGTGATTAGAAGCCATTAGGAGTGCTTGGGGGGGGGGGGGGGGGGGGAATCTGGCCGCAGGCGTCCGGCTGTTACGCATGATCAGATAATGAGCGTTCCTGCTGTGGATATTTGGAGGCCTCCGGGGAGCGTTGTGCACTAGTGAGGAATCACCAACGGGAGCTCTGATAGGGCAGGAAACAAGAAACATCTATCTTAAAGTGGACCAAAACCCAGGATTTTAACTATCCTGGGTTTTGGTCCTTTCCCCCGGGCCACCCCGATCCCCAGTGTGTGAAACCCCCCAGATCACCGATGCCAACTCACCTTTTCATGGTCCTAAGGCGCAAACAAGGTAAGTGAATGGGGCGACCTGGGGGGTTTCACACAGCAGGGCATCCCGATTTTGGATGCTCCGGGGGAAGGGAATCGATTGGCCCGGGAATCTTATAGATTCCCAGACCGATCGGCGTGGGTTTTGGTCACGTTAATGAAGGCTTCACCATTAAGAACACAGTTTAAAGGGACCAGTGTCTACAAAGATAGATATGGTTCAGTAAATGCACTTGAATAGGGGCGTATCCAGGGGGTTTCGTGAATTAAAGAGGAACATGGACTAACTTACCCATTTCTGCTCTGTGGAACCTCCTGCGTTAGCCCAGTAAGCTCACCTCTCCTCCTCCATCTGAGGGCAGGTATGTGGTGCTAGCAACCACTGGCTGGTGCTCCATTCGGTTTTACTATGCCCTGACGTCGGGTTATAGGCAGGGCCTGAGGGGCTTCCACCACTTGATACAGCCAGAGGGCCTCCACCACTTGATACAGCAGGAGGGCCTCCACCACTTGACACAGCCAGAGGGCCTCCACCACTTGACACAGCAGGAGGGCCTCCACCACTTGACACAGCCAAAGGGCCTCCACCACTTGATACAGCAGGAGGGCCTCCACCACTTGATACAGCAGGAGGGCCTCCACCACTTGATACAGCAGGAGGGCCTCCACCACTTGATACAGCCAGAGGGCTTCCACCACTTGATACAGCAGGAGGGCCTCCACCACTTGACACAGCCAGAGGGCCTCCACCACTTGACACAGCCAGAGGGCCTCCACCACTTGATACAGCAGGAGGGCCTCCACCACTTGATACAGCAGGAGGGCCTCCACCACTTGATACAGCCAGAGGGCCTCCACCACTTGACACAGCCAAAGGGCTTCCACCGCTTGACACAGCCAGAGGGCTTCCACCGCTTGACACAGCCAGAGGGCCTCCACCACTTGACACAGCCAGAGGGCTTCCACCACTTGATACAGCAGGAGGGCCTCCACCACTTGATACAGCAGGAGGGCCTCCACCACTTGATACAGCAGGAGGGCCTCCACCACTTGACACAGCCAGAGGGCCTCCACCACTTGATACAGCAGGAGGGCTTCCACCGCTTGACACAGCCAGAGGGCCTCCACCACTTGACACAGCCAGAGGGCTTCCACCACTTGATACAGCAGGAGGGCCTCCACCACTTGATACAGCCAGAGGGCCTCCACCACTTGATACAGCCAGAGGGCCTCCACCACTTGATACAGCCAGAGGGCTTCCACCACTTGATACAGCAGGAGGGCCTCCACCACTTGACACAGCCAGAGGGCCTCCACCGCTTGACACAGCCGGAGGGCCTCCACCGCTTGACACAGCCGGAGGGCCTCCACCACTTGACACAGCCAGAGGGCTTCCACCACTTGATACAGCAGGAGGGCCTCCACCACTTGACACAGCCAGAGGGCCTCCACCGCTTGACACAGCCGGAGGGCCTCCACCGCTTGACACAGCCGGAGGGCCTCCACCGCTTGACACAGCCGGAGGGCCTCCACCGCTTGACACAGCCGGAGGGCCTCCACCACTTGACACAGCCAGAGGGCTTCCACCACTTGATACAGCAGGAGGGCCTCCACCACTTGACACAGCCAGAGGGCCTCCACCGCTTGACACAGCCAGAGGGCCTCCACCGCTTGACACAGCCGGAGGGCCTCCACCACTTGACACAGCCAGAGGGCTTCCACCGTTTGACACAGCCAGAGGGCCTCCACCACTTGACACAGCCAGAGGGCTTCCACCACTTGATACAGCAGGAGGGCCTCCACCACTTGACACAGCAGGAGGGCCTCCACCACTTGATACAGCCAGAGGGCTTCCACCACTTGATACAGCAGGAGGGCCTCCACCACTTGACACAGCCAGAGGGCCTCCACCACTTGATACAGCAGGAGGGCCTCCACCACTTGATACAGCCAGAGGGCTTCCACCACTTGATACAGCAGGAGGGCCTCCACCACTTGATACAGCAGGAGGGCCTCCACCACTTGACACAGCCAGAGGGCCTCCACCACTTGACACAGCCAGAGGGCCTCCACCACTTGACACAGCCAGAGGGCCTCCACCACTTGATACAGCAGGAGGGCCTCCACCACTTGACACAGCCAGAGGGCTTCCACCGCTTGACACAGCCAGAGGGCCTCCACCACTTGATACAGCAGGAGGGCTTCCACCACTTGATACAGCAGGAGGGCCTCCACCACGTGATACAGCCAGAGGGCCTCCACCACTTGACACAGCCAGAGGGCCTCCACCACTTGACACAGCCAGAGGGCCTCCACCACTTGACACAGCCAGACGGCCTCCACCACTTGACACAGCCAGAGGGCTTCCACCACTTGATACAGCAGGAAGGCCTCCACCACTTGATATAGCCAGAGGGCCTCCACCACTTGATACAGCCAGAGGGCCTCCACCACTTGATACAGCCAGAGGGCTTCCACCACTTGATACAGCAGGAGGGCCTCCATCACTTGATACAGCAGGAGGGCCTCCACCACTTGATACAGCCAGAGGGCCTCCACCACTTGATACAGCCAGAGGGCTTCCACCACTTGATACAGCAGGAGGGCCTCCACCACTTGACACAGCCAGAGGGCTTCCACCACTTGATACAGCAGGAGGGCCTCCACCACTTGACACAGCCAGAGGGCCTCCACCACTTGATACAGCAGGAGGGCCTCCACCACTTGACACAGCCAGAGGGCCTCCACCGCTTGACACAGCCAGAGGGCCTCCACCGCTTGACACAGCCAGAGGGCCTCCACCACTTGATACAGCAGGAGGGCCTCCACCACTTGACACAGCCAGAGGGCTTCCACCGTTTGACACAGCCAGAGGGCCTCCACCACTTGATACAGCAGGAGGGCCTCCACCACTTGACACAGCCAGAGGGCTTCCACCACTTGATACAGCCAGAGGGCTTCCACCACTTGATACAGCCAGAGGGCCTCCACCACTTGACACAGCCAGAGGGCTTCCACCACTTGATACAGCAGGAGGGCCTCCACCACTTGACACAGCCAGAGGGCTTCCACCGCTTGATACAGCCAGAGGGCCTCCACCACTTGACACAGCCAGAGGGCCTCCACCACTTGACACAGCCAGAGGGCCTCCACCACTTGACACAGCCAGAGGGCCTCCACCACTTGACACAGCCAGAGGGCTTCCACCGCTTGATACAGCCAGAGGGCTTCCACCGCTTGATACAGCCAGAGGGCTTCCACCGCTTGATACAGCCAGAGGGCTTCCACCGCTTGATACAGCCAGAGGGCCTCCACCACTAGTGCCATAAATGTAGAGAAATGGCAGCATTTGCACAAAGCGCCAGATGAAGCTGCCGTGGGCTGCGGCTAGACGGCCCTCTCCATATCTAAGGACATGTATCCCTATAGAAGCCTTGGTTTGGAGCCTACAGGAAGATGGCCACTGCCCTGCCCGCACGGAGGATGGGAGTGTGAGATGATGAAAACTGGATGGGGCAACAACAGGCGTGAGTCTGCACTGTGTGTATGTGTGAGAGACAGGGAGATGTATGTGTGTTTGGATTGTGGGGGCCCCTACTGCCCAAGGTCCCCCACCATATCTAATCCAGCCCCGGTCAGGTTGGCTAGCTGTCGGAACATCAGAAAGATGAGGTTTTTTTTTTGTGATCCCAGAGGATGCACAAAGTGGGGCATCCAAAATCAGAATACCCCTCTGGAGAGGAACAATACCCGAGAGAGTGAAAACGCCTCCTTTGGTCCACTCCTCTGGGGCGCCCCGATGGGGGGTGTGCCACTGTGTGAAACCCCCCCGATTGCCGCAGCCAACTCACCTCACCACTGTCCTACGGTGCATGCGCGGCCGCTCCTCCAATCAGCGCGCTCTGAGCTCAGTGGCTCCAAGCGCGCTGGTGGCCGCATGTTGCGCTTCCCTCTAACAGGGAGCACCCCGCGACGGCCATTCACAAACAGCCGGGGCGCGCACGCCCTGCTAGAGAGAAGTGCGAGAATCGGCCGCCAGCGCACTCTGCTGCGCTCACCAGCCACTCAGATGTGCTGAATGCCGAGCGTGTGCAATAATAATTAATTAATGCATAGATGGCCATTGTATGGTTACGCACACATAGGAATTTGTCCTTTGCATTTAACCCATCCGTGCAGTGAGTGTACACATGCCCGGAACGGTGGGCTTCCCTAATTACGGCGCTCAGGTGCTCAGTCATGTCCCAGGACCAGGATTCGAACCTGCCACCCTCCGGTCACAAGTCCGCTCCCTTACCTCTAGGCCGCAACTGCCCCCTAAGATAGAAGAGTGCTGGAGATGGGGAGGGGGGGGGGGGTTTAACACAAAGGGGCACCCTAAGTCTGCCTTCCCCGGCTGCAAGCTGTAGCCCAGCCCTGAAGTCCTTTAGCCTTTAGCACTAGGTTACCAATTCTTTGGTTCTCTTTAAAGCGGACCTTCAACCTGAATAAGAGTCTATCTTATATGTTTCCCACACCCCGTATATACAGATTGCTCACATTAATAAGCACCCTACCTGCATCTACTGCATGTTATGAGCCTTTAAACATCCATGATGGCGGCTCATGGAGCAACAGGCAGCCTGCAAACAGGAAGTGTCTTCTGACTGTGCTGCTCTGCATTCTGGGATTGCTGTCCTCTCCCTGACCCCAGCTCTGCTCTGTCTGTGCAAAGCTCAGCTATAACCCCACCCTCTGTACTTTATCCCCCTCTCCTCTCCTCAGTATGTGATGTTTCTGCGGCGCCCTTATCCTAGAGTCCTGAACAGAGTTGCAGCCCAGTGGGGGAAAGAATAATAAGTAAGTGACTAAAAACTTAAAATGTATTAATTTTAGGGGATGCTGGGGAATAGTTTTTTTTTAACGGTTTGGGCTTTTCATTAAATAATGCTGAAGGTCCGGTTGAAGTCCTTTAGGCTCTAGCACTAGGTTACCAATTTTTTGGTTCTCTTTAAAGAGGAATTACCCCAGGAATTGTTCCTTTCCAGTCAGGCATCCCAATATAGGAAATCCCTGCTATGTAAAATCCTCCGGATCACCTTGTAAACTCCCCACTCCGGCGTCCGCATGGCGCAATCACAGACTGCCAGCCATTTAGAAATGCGGTCTGTGATTGCGCCATGCATAGCTCGAGGCATCACAGTATGAAGAGGGAGGTTGTGATGCCGCTGTATAGAGCCCTGGTAAGGCCACAGCTAGAATACTGTGTGCAGTTCTGGAGACCTTACCTGCAAAAAGACATTATTCAAATAGAACGTGTCCAAAGGCCGGCAACAAAAATGGTGGAAGGACTTAAACTTAAAACTTATCAGGAGAGACTTAAAGAACTTAATTTGTACAGTCTGGAGGAAAGAAGGGAGAGGGGGGACATGATTGAGACCTTTATATATGTGAAAGGATTGAATATGGTTCAGGAGGGAAGTGTTTTTAAGAAGAAGCTTAATGATAGAACAAGGGGGCACAACCTGAAGCTAGTCGGGGGGAAGATCAGGAGCAATGTTAGAAAATATTATATTACAGAAAGAGTAGTAGATGCTTGGAACAAACTTCCAGCAGAGGTAGTTGGAAAATCAACAGTCACTGAATGTAAACATACCTGGGATAAGCACACGTCTATCCTAAGATAAAGAGAACATACAGTATACACATAAGATAAAGATAACATACAGTATACACATAAGATACAGAGAACATACAGTATATACATAAGATACAGAGAACATACAGTATACACATAAGATACAGAGAACATACAGTATACACATAAGATACAGAGAACATACAGTATACACATAAGATACAGAGAACATACAGTATACACATAAGATAAAGAGAACATACAGTATATACATAAGATACAGAGAACATACAGTATACACATAAGATAAAGAGAACATACAGTATACACATAAGATACAGAGAACATACAGTATACACATAAGATACAGAGAACATACAGTATATACATAAGATACAGAGAACATACAGTATATACATAAGATACAGAGAACATACAGTATATACATAAGATACAGAGAACATACAGTATACACATAAGATAAAGAGAACATACAGTATACACATAAGATAAAGAGAACATACAGTATATACATAAGATACAGAGAACATACAGTATATACATAAGATACAGAGAACATACAGTATACACATAAGATAAAGAGAACATACAGTATACACATAAGATAAAGAGAACATACAGTATATACATAAGATACAGAGACCATACAGTATATACATAAGATACAGAGAACATACAGTATACACATAAGATACAGAGAACATACAGTATACACATAAGATACAGAGAACATACAGTATACACATAAGATACAGAGAACATACAGTATATACATAAGATACAGAGAACATACAGTATATACATAAGATAAAGAGAACATACAGTATACACATAAGATACAGAGAACATACAGTATACACATAAGATACAGAGAACATACAGTATACACATAAGATAAAGAGAACATACAGTATACACATAAGATAAAGAGAACATACAGTATATACATAAGATACAGAGAACGTACAGTATACACATAAGATAAAGAGAACGTACAGTATACACATAAGATAAAGAGAACATACAGTATACACATAAGATACAGAGAACATACAGTATACACATAAGATAAAGAGAACATACAGTATACACATAAGATACAGAGAATATACAGTATACACATAAGATACAGAGAACATACAGTATACACATAAGATAAAGAGAACATACAGTATACACATAAGATACAGAGAACATACAGTATATACATAAGATACAGAGAACATACAGTATATACATAAGATAAAGAGAATATACAGTATACACATAAGATACAGAGAACATACAGTATACACATAAGATAAAGAGAATATACAGTATACACATAAGATAAAGAGAACATACAGTATACACATAAGATAAAGAGAACATACAGTATACACATAAGATACAGAGAACATACAGTATACACATAAGATAAAGAGAATATAAAGTATACACATAAGATAAAGAGAACATACAGTATATACATAAGATAAAGAGAACATACAGTATATACATAAGATAAAGAGAATATACAGTATACACATAAGATACAGAGAACATACAGTATACACATAAGATAAAGAGAACATACAGTATACACATAAGATACAGAGAACATACAGTATATACATAAGATAAAGAGAACATACAGTATACACATAAGATACAGAGAACATACAGTATACACATAAGATACAGAGAACATACAGTATACACATAAGATACAGAGAACATACAGTATACACATAAGATACAGAGAACATACAGTATACACATAAGATACAGAGAACATACAGTATACACATAAGATACAGAGAACATACAGTATACACATAAGATACAGAGAACATACAGTATATACATAAGATAAAGAGAACATACAGTATATACATAAGGGCAGACTAGATGGACCTTATGGCCACTTCTGCCGTCCACCTTCTATGTTTCTATGTAAATGCCTGAAGGGTATCAGGGATGCGATCTGCGCATGCACAATGAGATTGCAGGTGACGTGAGTATTCTGGACAATCTCAGGGGTTGTCACATTGCAGGGTACCCCAAATTGGGATGCCCCAGGGATAGGGAAATGGCCTCCTGGTGTCTAAAATGCTGTTGTTCCTCTTTAAATAGCGGCTCCTGATAGGGGAGGCTCATACGCTGCACAGGGACAGGGTCTGTTGTGGACGATTTACCACCCACCTGATCATTGTGTATATAGAGGCCATTAGAGCAGCGTCACCGTGTAATCCTCCCTCAGCAGATGTTATTGTATAGACTGACAGAGCACTGCCGCCCCATGTGTATATGTCTGCCCCTATATACACTATAGACTATATACACTGCAATGCCTAGGCAATCACTCAAGAGATTAGTGAGCTGACTGCTGCTCACCCACAACAAAGAAAAAGAAAAGAGGCGCTCACCACTTTGGGAAAGGTAAGTAATCCACAGTATGGAGCAGCTAAGGGTAGACAGTTAACAAACACCCAAGCAAAGGCAATAGTGCAAACAGGGCCGTATTTGGTGTTCATGGTGCCCTAGGCGCTTCAAGTGCTTGCGCCCCCTTTTTTTAAGTTAGGTCACGGTCCATATAAAAAAAGTGTGTAGAGGGAAAGGGTGCAATGGGCTAGATGCAGAGAATGTGTGTGGAGGAGGCCACAAAGGGGGAAATGCAGAGAAGCAGACAAGCATGTTCCATCTTTTACTGAATTCTGACATACAGGAGTCACATGACCACACCAATGGAGGGGAGATGCTCTGGTCTGCGTTCAACCCATTGCATCCTCTCCCCCTTCACACTCTGTATCCTTCTGTGGCTGGGGGGTGTTTGTTAGGAAGCATTAATTACAATTACATTTCCTTTAACATGCACAGCAGCCAACGCAGATTAACGGAGAGCCTGTGCATGCGCCTGTGAGATTGTAAGGTAAAAAAAAAATACTGGTGTTTCAGAGGGTTTTGTACAAGGGCTTCCCAAATCACGAATCTAAAAAAAGCTCACTTCAGCTGTTTTTCATAGGCACTGCATCTTGGGCAGTATTAGAGGTGTACAGCGCTCCACAGTGGACCACCACATCACTGCAAGGTTCTGCCAGTGTCTGCAGCCTTGGAGTGACCAGCCCGGCCAGTAGGGGGGGCCGCCTAGCCGTGCCGCCACCCAGCACCTGTTGGTGAACCATATAGAAAGACTTGGCAGGCCAGGACTAGCAGTGTTCCACAACCCTCAAGGCCCCTCAGTAGCTCATGCTTTGAGGATCTCCACATAGCTGGCTCTATAGCTCTGCTGCTGCGTGGATGACTCCACCCATGTGGAGATCCCCAAATCATGAGCTGTTGGTGGCCCTTCAGGAGAAAGTTGGGGGAACACGGGTGTAGAACAGTGGTATGGATGCCACTGGTGGTACTCGACAAGGTTGCAGACTGACATGTATCACAACCTGATCTGCTGCAGCCTGTACTTTTCCCCAAGCCCGATTTTCTTGAAGTGGAACAAAACCCAGGGTGGCTGGTTTCAGGGCCGGCTTTCCCCCTGCAGCATCACAAATCGGGATGCCCCGCTGTGTAAAAGCCCCCTGGGTCCCCAAAAAATCACCCTGTTGGGCAGATCCCTCAGCGATGTAAACATTGTGGAGCGAGAGTGGAATCATCCCCAGCATCTCTGGGCTGAAACGCGCTCTTGCGGCCAGCCAATCAGGAAGGTTGGCAGCGGGAGCGCCTTGAGATGCGGTCCTCCACTGCTTATTGCCGAGCGCAGAGCCGCTTGCCGAACATTAATATGCATGGCAACACGCTCTGATTGGATGCAAGCCAGCGCTGAAGAACCAGAGAAAAGTTGACTTTGTACTGGGCGATCCCAAGTACGTGTGGGGTATCCCAAATCTGGATAGACCAAAACCTTACCTAACTTAAATAAATTGAAAACTGCTCCGAAAGGTAACAAAAAATGTTGCTGTGCATTCCATGTGCTGTAAACAGTTGTTTTATGTATTTTTGACTGACAACCCATATGGACCACCCTGGTGGTACCTGAAACCTAACAGTCTTCACTGCCTAAGCTCTCTCTTTGTATGGGCCCCAAGAAGGGGAATATTGAAGATCCAAACAGTGGGATCAGTTGTGGGGGAGGGAAGGGGAGTGTAGATATATATATATATACAGTCAGGGCCAGAAATATTTGGACAGTGACACAAGTTTTGTTATTTTAGCTGTTTACAAAAACATGTTCAGAAATACAATTATATATATAATATGGGCTGAACATGCATACTCCCAGCTGCAATATGAGAGTTTCCACATCCAAATCGGAGAAAGGGTTTAGGAATCATAGCTCTGTAATGCATAGCCTCCTCTTTTTCAAGGGACCAAAAGTAATTGGACAATGGACTCTAAGGGCTGCAATTAACTCTGAAGGCGTCTCCCTCGTTAACCTGTAATCAATGAAGTAGTTAAAAGGTCTGGGGTTGATTCCAGGTGTGTGGTTTTGCATTTGGAAGCTGTTGCTGTGACCAGACAACATGCGGTCAAAGGAACTCTCAATTGAGGTGAAGCAGAACATCCTGAGGCTGAAAAAAAAGAAAAAATCCATCAGAGAGATAGCAGACATGCTTGGATTAGCAAAATCAACAGTCGGGTACATTCTGAGAAAAAAGGAATTGACTGGTGAGCTTGGGAACTCAAAAAGTGCTGGGCGTCCACGGAAGACAACAGTGGTGGATGATCGCCACATACTTTCTTTGGTGAAGAAGAACCCGTTCACAACATTAACTGAAGTCCAGAACACTCTCAGGGAAGTAGGTGTATCTGTCTCTAAGTCAACAGTAAAGAGAAGACTCCATGAAAGTAAATACAAAGGGTTCACATCTAGATGCAAACCATTCATCAATTCCAAAAATAGACAGGCCAGAGTTAAATTTGCCCCAATACACCTCAACAAGCCAGCTCAGTTCTGGAAAAGTATTCTATGGACAGATGAGACAAAGATCAACCTGTACCAGAATGATGGGAAGAAAAAAGTTTGGAGAAGAAAGGGAACGGCACATGATCCAAGGCACACCACATCCTCTGTAAAACATGGTGGAGGCAACGTGATGGCATGGGCATGCATGGCTTTCAATGGCACTGGGTCACTTGTGTTTATTGATGACATAACAGCAGACAAGAGTAGCCGGATGAATTCTGAAGTGTACCGGGATATACGTTCAGCCCAGATTCAGCCAAATGCTGCAAAGTTGATCGGACGGCGCTTCACAGTACAGATGGACAATGACCCAAAGCATACAGCCAAAGCTACCCAGGAGTTCATGAGTGCAAAAAAGTGGAACATTCTGCAATGGCCAAGTCAATCACCAGATCTTAACCCAATTGAGCATGCATTTCACTTGCTCAAATCCAGACTTGAGACGGAAAAACCCACAAACAAGCAAGACCTGAAGGCTGCGGCTGGAAAGGCCTGGCAAAGCATTAAGAAGGAGGAAACCCAGCGTTTGGTGATGTCCATGGGTTCCAGACTTAAGGCAGTGATTGCCTCCAAAGGATTTGCAACAAAATATTGAGAAAATAAATATTTTGTTTGGGTTATGTTTATTTGTCCAATTACTTTTGAGCTCCTAAAATGTGGAGTGTTTGTAAAGAAATGTGTACAATTCCTACATTTTCTATCAGGTATTTTTGTTCAACCCTTCAAATTAAACGTTACAATCTGCACTTGAATTCTGTTGTAGAGGTTTCATTTCAAATCCAATGCGGTGGCATGCAGAGCCCAACTTGCGAAAATTGTGTCACTGTCCAAATATTTCTGGCCCTGACTGTATATATATATATATATATATATATTATTATTATTATTATTATTATTATTATTATTATTATTATTTATATATTTTTTTTTTTTTTTTTTTTTTTATCCTGGAATTGAGCTTTAAGCCATTTTATTATTGCATTGCTCCTTCTAGCAGCACTGTTGGCAGTTTGGATCCACATGGAGGTGTGCGCATGGCGATCCTTGTCGCAGCGATGTGCCTCCCTGGATTGTATTTGATGAAGGCGTTTACCTTTCAGCCATGAGTAATGGTCGGGTCATGGCGGCTCTCCTGCCATTATTGTCCTGGGTGTCCTGTTACTAACCTGTTGTGTAGCTGCTGCCACGGCCGCCGTCTGAATGGTCCAGTAATAAAAATCCACATAAATATACTGGATGGGAAGAAGATGGGGGTCACCTATGCACCCTACATGAAAAACCTCCAGCCATGCTGGCTTCTTTATTTTACTGGAAGGGAGAAGAATCGGGGGCGACACATTTGTGGCTTTACCATTCTGCTTTTACTGGGGAGGCTTAAAGTGATTGTCCAGACATTAAAGTGGACCAAAACCTAGGATTTTCACTTCCCTGGGTTTTGGTCCTTTCCCTCCAGATCTGTGGGGAAACCCTTAAAATGCCCCTTTCTAGTCCCGCAGAGCATGTGCAGGCAGACATAAAAAACGCCACTGTATTCCTTGCATATTAGCACATGGCATACAGCGCCGTTTGGAAACGTAGCCCCAGCATAGGAAGCGCCCGCATCCCCAGTTAAAGTGAATTCAAGCATGGGGTGGGGGTCGTTCTCCTTACCTGCATGACTTTCCCTCAAAAAACGCATGGGGGTCAATCTGATTACCAATATCCTCCCAGATCTCCTTACCTGCACTGCGCCCCCCTGACAAGATCGGCCTCTGCGATTGGACACTGGCCTTCTTTCTGCCATTAGGAGAGTCCAGACCATGTTACCATCGGCAGCCAATCACGAGGCCTGGATTAAACCGGACCTTCATCATTTAATGAAAAGTCTGAATCCTTAGAACTATTTCCCAGCATTAAAAGGTAATATATTTTAAGTCGCTCACTTATTATTTTCATCACTGGACTACAACTCTGTTCAGGACTCTAGGATACGGGCGCCGCCATCTTGCCCCAGAAGCATCACATGCTGAGCACAGGAGAGGGGGAAAAAGTGCAGGGGGCGGGTTATAGCTGTGCTCTGCACAGACAGAGCAGAGCTGGGGTCAGGAAAAGGACAGCAATCCCAGAAGACACTTCCTGTCTGCAGGCAGCCTGAGACTCCATGGGCCACCATCTTGGATGTTTAAAGTGTACCAACACCCAGGCGGATCTGGCCGGAAATCTATAAGATTCCCGGGCCGATCCGATCCCTCCCCGCGGGGCATCCGAAATCGGGATGCCCCGCTGTGTGAAAACCCCCCAGATGCCCAGAAACCTTACCTGGATCCCGATCCAACGGCGCATGCGCCTGTTAGAGGGAAGCGCAAGATGCGGCTGCCAGCATGCTCAGAGCCTCTGTGGTAAGACGTCTCATTGACGCGCATACCACAGCGGCTCCGAGCACCCTGATTGGATGAGCGGCCGCGGGGTGAGGTGAGTTTTTAATCGCGATCTGGGGGGTTTCACATAGCGGGGCACCCCCGATCGGGGTGCCCCGGGGAAGTGGACCAAGACCCAGGATAGTCAAAATCCTGGGTGTTGGTCCACTTTAAAGGCTCAGAAAACACGCTAGGTGCAGGTAGGATGATTTTTAATGTGAGCAATCTGTATGCACAGGGCAGGGGAAACATACAAGATATGCTCTTATTTAGAGTGAAGGTCCGGCTTAAGTTGGGGGAGCACCATGCAGGTAAGGAGAACTTTGCTTTCGGGGGGTATTATTCCATCCAGCTATTGGAATTGACCCCCTTCCCCATTACACTTGGGAGTGACGCCCATTTTGTATAAAGGCCTTGGATCTCTTGTACTGCCCTGATGTCAGCCCTGGATAAGTGTCTCTGGCCCTCCGGATGATCCTCTGGTGGGCCAGTCCGACACTGGTCATACATGGTGCCCGAGCTTGAGGTAAACCTGGCAAGGGCTGATGTGAGAACTGCTGCATTGTGGGAGGTGGGTGCTGTGGGAACACGCGTGTTGTAAAGCAACTAGCGTGTGATTGTACCTCTCAAATATTTACCCTCGGCCTGTCTGCTGCCAGTTTTCAGTTTGGTAAGTGAGTGTTACAGATTGGACGCTGAGGAAGTGTGTGGCGTCACATCCGCTCCTGCCGCTGCCGCCGCCATTCCTCCTCCTTGTTTAACACATTATGCTGCTGTTATGTAAATGTTTCTCCTCAGGTTTGATGGATGCGGTGCATATAGAAAGTCTACACACCCCTGTTACAATGGTACGGCCTTCTTATGTAAATCAAATCCAAGATTAATTTCAGAATCTTTAATGTCATCTATAATCTGTACAATTTCCCTGAAAAACAAACTGATATCTTTTAGGATATAGAAAATAGAATATAGAAAATAGAAATGTATGAATCTGCACATACGAATAGTAAGACTGATACCGGTGCTGAATGGTCTTTTAGGATATAGAAAATAGAAATGTATGAATCTGCACATACGAATAGTAAGACTGATACCGGTGCTGAATGGTCTTTTAGGATATAGAAAATAGAAATGTATGAATCTGCACATACGAATAGTAAGACTGATACCAGTGCTGAATGGTCTTTTAGGATAGGAAAATAATGTATGAATCTGCACTTACGAATACTAAGACTGAGCGCTCTCTGTTCCCAGGGTTCTAGAGTTATTACAGCATGGGTTGGAGTTGGAATTCTCCAACTCAGTACTCTGAAGGGTCAGGTCTTGCCCTGTCCGCCTTCCTGCAGAAGTCTTTTGCTCAGTTTCCTTGGTTAAGACTTCTTTCAGGGGGTTACTCATGTGCGTCCCCCGCATAATCCTATGGTCCCTGATGGGTTTTGAATTGATTCTGTCTGCCTTGCGGGGTGTTCCCTTTGGACCTTGTCAGGATGCTGTCTGGCTGTTATTACCCTCAAGGTTGTCCTTCTGGTGGCTGTTATTTCAGACAGACGTGTGTCTGAGGGGGCGGCTCTGTCTATCTAGCCCCCGTTCTTTGAGATACACCAGAATAAGGTGGTGTTCTGCTTTAAGCCGGACTTTCTGCCTAAGGTGGTGTCTTATGTTCTAGATATTGTTCTTCCTGCTGTGCCTTATTCCTAGCAACGCTGAGGAAAGGGTTCTGCATTCCTTGAACAGGTGTTGGAAGTAGTTCCTTGGTAGTCACGGTGCCCTTTAGGAGAACTGATGCTCCTTTGGGTCTACGGCCATCTCCATCCGGTATGTGCCCGATCTCGTCTGTTCTCGGGGGGTTAGGCGGCCTTGGGCCTGGTCATTACTTGGATGGGATGGTTCCTTCTGGTCCTAGGAAAGGTTTTCGGCTTCTGCCAAGGCTACTGTTGGCGTTTGGATTTGTCAGGCTGTTACTCAGGCCTATTCCACTGAGGGGAAGAATCTTCTTACTCGCTTCTCTTCTTATTCTACTCATGCCTTTTGGGCTTTCCAGCACCAGGCTTTTGTTGAACAAGTTTGCTAGACCGCTACTTGGTCTTCTGTTCATACCTTTTCAAAAGTTTTATAAGGTTGACGTTAGAGCCTCAGCTCATGCTGCTCTTGGCCGCAAGGTATTGCAGGTTGTCACGACAGTGCTTTAAACTGTCTGCTGTTGCCTTTTTTGTTGGGGATCCCACCCTACTTTATGGACACTGCTATTGGATGTCCCAAGTGTAAGTATTATATCTGGAGCAGGACGTACTGTATACTTAGAATAATACAATTCTGTGAAGTACTCACCTGTAGAATTGGTATTATACGTATACAGTACGTCTTGCTCCACCCCACCCTGGCTTTTTGCATTATTCTGGATCCCCTGTATGGTGATTGTTATCATTGTTATCTTTACCAGTTGTTTTTGGTGGTTAAATTCTCCTGGCTTCTGGTTCACTGCTTTTCCATGCTGGGGGCCGGGAGGAGCCTGTTTTTGCATGTCTGCAGTGCACAGCGCCATCTGGCGGAGGATT
Source organism: Gastrophryne carolinensis (assembly GCA_027917425.1). NCBI lineage: Eukaryota > Metazoa > Chordata > Amphibia > Anura > Microhylidae > Gastrophryne > Gastrophryne carolinensis. Next base: position 486,611,706 of record CM051236.1, on the reverse strand, counting down.
ACCCAAGTGTAAGTATTATATCTGGAGCAGGACATACTGTATACGTATAATACCAATTCTACAGGTGAGTATTTCACAGAATTGTATTTTTGGATGCCCCAGGGTGGGGGGAATCGATCGGCTCAGGAACCTTATGGATTCCCGGGCCGATCGGCATAGGTTTTGGTCCACTTTAAGGCAGACCAAAACCTATAAATTTAACTAGCATCCCCTGAATTGCTCCCCCCATGAAGTGTACCTTTTGCCAATTTTCACTGCCCCTACTCCTCTAATCCCAGATAATGGCGCCTGTTTTAGCTGTAAAGCTCCGCCTCCTCCATTCATTGCCATTGTTGTGTGTGGCAATGATGTCATTGCTACACCAATGCAACAACTGATTGACTGTCATTGACAGCCAAAAAAAAGTGTTCTAGGACAATTCAAAAGGGGAACATATCCATTTCTAGTTCTACACCCCAAGTGGGGAGTATTGGCAGGGACTTTGGCCAAATGTATTTTACAAGTTCAGTGGGTTTTGGTCTGCTTTAAGCCAGACCAACAGTCTGGCACAGTTGGAAGAGAAAGGTAATGGCCATTTTGAAGCTTCCTCTCCCAGTATGTCAGACAGGCTGCTGCCTGGATTCAACTGACATAACTGACAATAAACAATAACAGGAAGCCCAGCAGCACTTCCTGTTTGCAGGTGGCCTGCAGATGCATGAGCCGCCATTTTGTTTCTAAAATTCACTACAGCAGAAGTTAGAAACTTGTGAATTAATTTATGTGCAGCAATCTAAATTGCCCTGGGGGGATGCATATGAGCACTGTTTGTAGTGTTGTTCTGGTTTAAAGCAGACCAACAATCAAAATGAACTAAACCAGACCAACACTACAAACAATGCTCATATGCATCCCTCCCTGGGGCAATTTACAGTGCTGCACATAAAAATCCATTTACCTTTTTCTAACTCCTGCTGTAGCAAATTTTAGAAACAAAATGGCGGCTCATGTATTTGCCGGCCACCTAAAAACAGGAAGTGCTGCTGGGCGTCCTGTTACTGGGCATTGTCAGTTATGTCAGTTGAATCCAGGCAGGAGCATGGCTGAGATGCTGGGAGAGGAAGCTCCAAAATGGCTGCTACCTTTCTTTTCCAACTGTGCCAGGCTGTTGGTCCTGTTTAAGTCGTATTTAACTATTGGTCCGCTTTAAAACGGAACAAAACCCAGGAACTTGAGAAGGAAGGAAAGTGGAAAAGATAGTAAGACATTGCACAACTGTAGAGTTTCTATGCATTTTTCTGCTGTGTTGTTACTTCCTGTAGATCGCGCTGTAATCTCTATCACTGCTAGTTCCCTCTTCCTGTCTTTGTTTCTAAGCCACCATGTAAGGTGACGTTCTCTTACTGCCTTCATGCTCCAGTAAAGCCAGTTCCTGTTATACCACTATTGTCTATTTGGATTACAGCTCCGCTACGCCCAGCGCTCACACTCTGCAACAATCACAGTCATGCTGCTGCCTGGATTCAACTGACATAACTGACAATAAACTGTAACAGGAAGCCCAGCAGCACTTCCTGGGTTTTGTTCCGTTTTAAAGTGGACCAACAGTCAAAAATGACTTAAACTGGACCAACAGCCTGGTACAGTTGGAAAAGAAAAGTAGCTGCCATTTTGGAGCTTCCTCTCCCAGCATCTCCTGTTTATGTCATATTTAACTGTTGGTCCACTTTAAAATGGAACAAAACCCAGGAATTTGAGAAGGAAGGAAAGTGGAAAAGATAGTAAGACATTGAGAAAAACAGAAACGGGAGGAAGCATTGTGCAACACATAGTGAGACTGAGGAAATGTGGAGAGTGGGGTGGAAAAAGGAACGAGAGAGGGGGGAAAAGATAAAACAAAATGGAGTGTGGAAAAGCGAGTAAGACAGAAAAATTGTAGAAAAGAGAATAAAAGCATAGAATGGAAAAAAGCAGGTGTCAAGGAACCGCGGGTCACGTGATCCAACTATCAATCAGCGACCTCCGATCATGCAGCCCGCCTTTCCAATACTCGCGACCGAGCCCGCCTTGCGGTACTACCAGGCCCAAAGCCTGCGGACACACAGATTCTTGGCTAAGGCAAAAGATCGCTCAAGTTAAAGCGGACCTTCACCCTGAATAAGAGTCTCTTATATGTTTCCTCCACACTGTACATACAGATTGCCCACATTAACAATCATCCTACCTGCATCTACTGCTTGTTATGAGCCTTTAAACATCCAAGATGGCGGCTCATGGAGCATCAGGTAGCTTGCAAACAGGAAGTGTCTTCTGACTGTGCTGCTCTGCATTCTGGGATTGCTGACCTTTTCCTATTGCATGGCATGGCCTGCTTCCAGAAGTCCTTACGTATGGGTTATTCCGCCACAAGGTGGCGCAGTGTACTGCAGAAGAGTTGTGGCTCCTCCCGGTACCATATAAAAACGGAATCACCATAGACTTACCCAGTGTTCTCTCTGCAGTGATTCTGCGAAGATAGAAGATGGCTCTTTATATTGCGCAGGTGAGCGGGGCAACCAAGCCTGCGGCCCTGCATGGCTATTCCCACCTGTTTCCGGACCCTCTGTGCCTCTCAGCCTCGGCTGACAGATCGGGTGAGGGTAGAGGAGCACTAGGGTCAAGTGCTCCTGGAGCGCTGCTCCAAGCCGCAGACCCTGTAACACAAAGGGTAGCCGGCCATAGGCTTTATGGTGAGCCTACTAGGGATGCGGAGTTCCTGTCCTAGCTTCTGAGGGGGTGAGTGTTTTGGGGACTATTTACTTGTTCTGACATTTTGGGCCCCCCCCCCCCCCCCCCCCCATCCCTGGCCTGGGCCCTCGCCACTGCTCGCTCGCCTTCCTCTCCCCTTCCCCGTCGTGTGTTCGGGGGAGAGGGGGGGGGGGCGGGTGGTAGCGGCGATGGTGTTTTTAGCTGTTTTTAAACTGTTTTTAACTGTGTTTTAAATGTTTTCCGCGGCGGGCGTCGCTATAACTGTGAGGTGTTTTTTCTACTGTGTGATGACGCCGGCGCGGTCACGTGAGCGCTCTTCGGGGGGGGGGGGGGGGTGCGGCCGGAGGATGACGGATGACGCGTATCGCGATGTCCTCCCGCGGCCCGCCCCCTCAAGGTTCCTCTGCCGGCGCCATTTTGCTTCTCATCCCGAAGCTGCGGCGGTGATCCCTGTCTGTTGTCGCTTCCTCCTGTGGTCTGGCGGCTGGTGCCCTTGCCCTGCTTGGTCCGTGAGTCCCCTTCGGGGGTTTTTTGGTTTCCTTGGGGCATGTGCTGCGGGATGCTTATGTGTCTTTACTTATGTCTTTCAGGCGGGACAACTGTGGATTGTGGTTTCTCCCGGTCCTACCCCTTACCATCCCTCATCTTCCCTTACTGGCTTCTGGGGGCATCCCTTGGGGGGCATCCCGGGTGGCTTTTATCAGCCCTTACCCTGTGCTGGCCTATTGCGCCTGTGTCGATTACCATATGGAGGCTTCTTGGGATAGCGTGCTTGGGGGTCCTTCAGGGCAATTCCGGCTGTGTGCCATGTGCGGGGCATCCCCTCTGAGTAACAGTGCCGCAGTATGTGTGCCGTGCGCCCAGGGTATTGTTGCGGCCCAGGCTGGGTTACCTGCTTCGCTTCCCAGCTCTGCGCCCCTTTCGGCATCGCTTACCGCCCCGCACCTGCATTTAGCCCCCAGTGAGGGGGACACTAGCGGAGGATCACAGTCTGATCTGGCACTGCGTGTGGCCAGCATTGAAAGGCAGCTTGCCAGGCCTGTTCCACGTAAGGCCTCTGGCAAGAACCGCACCTAGCTCCCCTGCCATCCCTCTTTCCTGAGGAGGATGAGGGACCTGATACTTTTGTTGGCCTTTACCCCCTAGAGGAGGGGGAACTCTTCCAGGACTCTGACTCCTCTGGGGACCAGCAGGAGGGTTACGGCAGTGACCCTGGGTCTGCGTCTGGGGCGGACTCGTGGTTCCCTGAGGACACTGATAGCCTGTTGGCTCACATTTTTGAAATCTTGCACATTGTCCCCCCTGAGGTGGCTAAGATGAAGCAGGGTGAGCTCTTTCGTCCTGATAAACAGTTCCCTGAGCAGAGCCATTTCACTAATATGGAGCTCAAGGAGTGGGAACATCCTAGTAGATTGCCCGTGGTGCCCAAGGTTGGATAGGAGGTATCCTTTTCCTGCCGACCTGGTCAAGCGATGGTCATGTCCCCCTGAGGTGGACGCTCCTGTTCTAGGGCT